>PVIC010012442.1:0-39661 GCA_004025085.1 Thryonomys swinderianus
GTAGCCCAGGCAAGCTTCGAACTCGGCAGTCCTCCTGTCTCTGCCTCCTGAGTGCTGGGATGACAGGCATGAGCCACCACGCCCCGCACTGTGGTATGTGGTATTGATGGCTGTTGGGTGTGAGTCTCCACGCCCAGCATTGTATGTGGTTTCCGGGGATCGAACTCAGGACCTTGCGCTTGCGAGGCAGGCACTAGAACCACTGAGCTAAACCTCCAGCCCAACACTTTTATTTTTTAAGGGTAGAATTAATATTTTATTGTCTTTTATAATCAGATGGCAGTTGGGCATATAGTTTCCATACGTCATACTTTTTGTAAATAAAAAAAATTACAAGTTTTAAACAGCTGATAATCTGGTTATGTTCTTCAGAAAACACAATTAGACTAATTCATTAATGGTGGCTTCAAGCTTTTCCTGTTAGCACCGGAAAACTCACCCACCTTTTCACCCTTTTTAAAAAACTGGAAGGTTGGCATGCATTTGACTTCGCAGTCTGCAGCAATGTCCTGACAGTCATTCATGTCTACTTCAAGGAACAACACATTGGAATATTTTTCAGACAGGGAATGAAAGAAAGGCTTGATCATTTTGCAAGGCCCACACCACGTGGCGGAAAAGTCAACTACTACAAGTTTATCTCCTGCATTAGCCAAGGCTTGCTGAAAAGCCTCCTTGCTATCGATCTGCTGCACCATTTTGGCTGTTGGGGGCCTGCAGAGGAAGCGATGGAAGCGGATGGAAGGCGCAGGACCTTGCTCTGAGCAGCGGCAGCAGCCTGCTTTCCTTTTATAGCATTGGGGGGAGGGCGGGACGGAGGGGCGGGACAACACTTTTGAAAAGCAAAAGAGATCAGAAAATCTCAAAATCACAATGTTGGGTTTAAAAAAAAAAAGTTGGGTTAAAGAAACCAGATCACAACAAGTAGATACTGTATGACTCCTATATAAAAATTATAGAAAATGAAAGCTAATCTGAAATAGAAAGCAAATCAGTGGTTGCATGGAGCAGGAACTAAAGAAGAAATGGACTACAAAGAGACGTATGGAGGCTCTAGGGGATGGCAATGTTCTCCAGTTTCACTACAGTGATGGTCTCACAGAGTCTGTCAAAACTCTGGGAAGTGAATACTTTAAATAAGTGATTATTGTACACATATTATACCTCCATGAAGCTACTACACAGAAACAAATCAAAGTATTTATACTTTTCAAATAAGCAAATCACCTTAATTTTAATCTTAACATTTTTAAACCTCAGCAAAATCAAAATAACGTAGTCTGAGCACTTAGAAGTTGAAAATAAATATATGTAAAACAAATATATAGTAAGAGAAATACTATTAAAGCTCCATGACATAGAAAGAAACTTTAGATGACCGAATTTTAAAAAGATTCTTATTTCTCTAAACAGTACTACTTTTGTCTATTCAGTCAAGACTAGGGTACAGAAAGTTTACAAACTGGAAAGTAACTTTCTAAAATTAAATTTCTAGTTTCTACAACAAAGGTGCACCACAAGAAGCCTTAGATTCTTTGTTCAAATTCAAATCAACCAAGCATTTGTGCTTCCCTTCTTCTTTCAATTTTCTATTCCTGTTACCATAGGAACCTGCTCACTGACAAGCATAGCAACAGCCCAAGCTTGGCAAGGGGTGTGAAAAGGGGACAGAGTCAAAGGCCAATATTTGACTCATGAGAATCAGAATTCCAACCTTTGTCACTCTACAAAGGGTCTGGTAACCATAGAAACTGCTCCACTGGGTTTGGGAATACTATTACTAAATTCACCAAACATGAAGTCAAATGTGTAATGGCCATGAAAACTTAAAGATGGTGTTCATAGCTATTTCAGATCTAAATTAGAATAAGAAACTATTCCTAAACAACTTTTTAGGATAATTTTGAGCAAAAAGAGCTTTTAAAAAACTTTCTGTAACAATCAAGTTTCTAAGGAGAAAAGATCCAAAACTTTTCAGAATCACTTTGTATCTGGGTTTACAAAAACACCTTTAATCCCATAGTGTTCTTAAAATCTTAATTTTTAAAAATGTTTCAAGACAGCATATTAAACAAATATTTTCCAATAGTCTTTCAGTGGGTTGGTCTGAAATAATTGAACAGATCAGAGAAGTCTATTCATGTAAGTCAAGGTGGAATTTCTAAGCAGTCCATAAATTTCTCATACAATGGGCAGTTATGAATTATGTATGGCATACCTCAAAATATAAAACTTTACAAAGCAAATTCCAATTATATTTAATAATTTAATTTGAAGGAACTATTTGTCATATAAGATCAATTAAAATTTTCAAAAGCTGTTATTTTCCTCTACTATCAGCAATGATTAATGCAATTAATTCTCTACTACTTGTATGTACATTTTTCAATTCAGAAAAGTCTTAATTTAACTGATTTATGCTGGCCTCAAAATTAGTTTTTGCAGCCATTTCAAGGCTAGGGATACAGCTCAGTACTAGCATTCCTGCAGAGAACACAGAACCAAGGGCCTGAACTGAATCCCCAGAATGACAAAATTAAGGAAAGAATGCATAGATGGATAGAAAAATAGAGAGATAAGTAAAGTAAGCTACTTCACTAGATCATTGTTTTATTTAGGTTAATATTAATAATATTAATATTAACCTAAATAAAACACAGTATGGAATGTGTATCTGCTAGATAACCCAAGTATTCTAGAGATAAAACCAAAGATTCTAACAAAAGAGATTTAATCTTTCAAAAGGTTTGTTCAAAGCCAGGGCTGGTGGTATGTGGATATGATCCCAGACTCAGGAGGCTGAGGCAGGAAGATTTCAAGCCCATTCTGGGCTACACAGTGATTTCAAAGCCAGCCTGAGCTAAAAAGTGATATCCTGCCTTAAAAAAAAATCAATCAAAAGCTTATTTGAAAATTTGTAATAATTATTATCTGCAATACCTTACACTATACTCTTAAAAAGCAAACCAAACAAGGGCCAGAGGGTTAGCTCAGTGGTTCCAGCACCTGCCTTGCAAGCGCAAGGTCCTGAGTTCAATCCCCGGAAACCACATACAATGCTAGGCGTGGAGACTCACACCCACCAGCAATCAATACCACACACCACAGTGCCAGGCGTGGTGGCTCACGCCTGTCATCCCAGCACTCGGGAGACAGAGACAGGAGGATTGCTGAGTTTGAGGCTTGTCTGGGCTACATAGTGAGCTCAGAGCCAGCCTGAACTACAAAGCGAGACTCTGTCTCAAAAAAAAAAAAAAAAAAAAAAGCAAACCAAACAAATGAGTAGATCTTCAAGATGTACTCAACTACCATTTGTAACTTGAAGCCCTGCCTGAAGGCATTCATGTGCAATCCTTTCTATAAAAGCAGTTTATGCCTTTTGGGTGCTGCTTATCAAGTTCTTCTTTACACTGTGGTTATTAAATCCAAACATATTTAGTATTGAATAGGTGTTAAATCTTTTTTTTTTTTTTTTGCTTTTGAGACAGTGTCTCGCTTTGTAGTTCAGGCTGGCCCTGAGCTCACTATGGTGTCCAGGCAAGCCTCGAACTCAGCAATCCTCCTGTCTCTGCCTCCCAAGTGCTGGGATAGTGCTGGGATTACAGGCGTGAGCCACCACGTCCGGCATTGTGGTATGCAGTGTTAATTGTTGGTGGGCGTGTCTCCACGCCCAGCATTATATGTGGTTACCGGGGATCAAACTCAGGACCTTGCACTTGCGAGCCCGGAACCACTGAGCTAACCCTCCGGCCCCAAGGTGTTAAATCTTAAGCTAGGCATGGTAGCACAGCTACTCAAGAAGTTAAGGCAAGAGAATTCTGAGTTCGCAGTTGGCCTAGGTAACACAGCCCCTGGCTCTTTAGAAAAATAAAACTAAAACCAAACTAAATCCTAGGCTCTGCCTTGGGGCCTGAAAAAAAAGGGGTAGCTGAGATTTTTAAAAATAAAGCTTCTTTACTAATTCTGGTATTTTTACACCAGTATGTGTGGGCTGGGTATAGTTCTATAGTAGAGGTCATGTGAAACATGTATAACGCCTCAGGTTTTTCCTCCCGTATGGGGGGTGTTTAAGGAGGGTACAAATACTAAACAAGGAACACAACAAACACTGCTAAAATAGGAAGAGCGAATGTTGGCCCTAGTGAAAATCCTACCAGATGACTTACTCTACATGAGCATGTGTATATTTCTTTCAACAAACCCAGGATACCACACATCATGTTTTGCTATCCCCTCACCCTTCTAAATTAACAGTGGATAAAGTACAACAGATTCTAACAAGCAAAGGAAGAGAACTAAGGCAGGAGGAACATGAAAAACACTAGATATGGGAATGTTATAGTATTGCTTTATTCTACTCCTTAAATATACAACTTAGAGGGCCGGAGGGCTAGCTCAGTGGTTCCGGCGCCTGCCGCGCAAGCGCCAGGTCCTGAGTTTGAGCCCCGGTACTCACGCCCACCAACAATCAACACACGCATACCACAATGCCGGGCGTGGTGGCTCACGCCTGTAATCCCAGCACTCGAGAGGCAGAGACAGGAGGATTGCTGAGTTCGTGGCGGCTTGCCTGGGCTCCATAGTGAGCTCAGGGCCAGCCTGAACTACAAAGCGAGACCCTGTCAAAAAAATATATATATATATACATATATATATATATATATATATATGTACACCACTTAGAAATGTGAACACACAATGTTGAAAGCTTTAAGTCACTTTGCACAAAGAAAAAGAAAGAGTAATATAATGAAGTTCACAGGTATGTGTAACCTTGGTATTATGATTACCAGCACCATCCCCTAAAACTACTATTTGCAACCCAAATACATTAAAAGCTTTGTAGGTATTGCAGAGTTAACTAGAATCATGACCACTGATCATGACCACTGCAGTATCTGAGGGATTCAAGTTTAATTCAAGCAATTATTTAGCATTTACTATGTATAAGGTTCTTTTTTTTTTCTTTTTTAGTTTTTTTGAGAGTGTCTCGCTTTGTAGTTCAGACTGGCCCTGAACTCACTATGTAGCCCAAGCTAGCCTTGAACTCATAGTAATCCTCCTGCCTCTGCCTCCTGAGTGCTGGGAAGACAGGCATGAGCCACCATGCCCTGTGAGGTTCTTCTCGTTTAAGCACCAAGTATACAAAAATGAACGAAGACAAGCCCTGTTCCCAAGGAAATAAAATTCTAGTGATAAGAGTAAAAAAGTAAATTATTCTAATGGTAATATATACGCTAAAACAGTGGTACACATAAAACAAGTGGCACCCACAGAGGACAGCATCACCAGTTTGGGGGAAGCCCTGATTTTAAAAGGAAATAATACTCCCCCAAGCCTTAAAACTAAATAAACCATCACCAAGAGGGATCCTGGAAAAGCCTTTCAGGGAAAGACAGTATTTGCAAAGAACTCGGTCAGTTGAAGGATTGCTAAGAAGTTCTGTCCAACTGTGATGAACAGCTTCTACAGAACAGTAGAGCCAGGAAAAACTGGAGGAGCATGTTTGCAAATATCTTCATCACCTATCATCTGGATTTGGTCCTCTCAGCAAGGGTTGAAACTGATATTTTAAAAAGTAATATTCACATATCTCTTTTGATTCTTATAACCAATTCCATTCTAATAATAGCAAGAAGAGCTGGAATTCCATCACTGTCACATAGCTGATAAGCAGCAAAACTCAAGGACTGAACTGTTCTGTTTCCAAATGTCACACCCACTACCAATATAATGAATCCTCATATAACGATAATTCTGAAGAAATTTCTTTCTCCATAAAGTCAGTGATTGAAACCACTGGTTTGAAACCAACAAAAAATAAAATGCCAACAGATTCTATAGATATAGAAGAAACAGGTACACTCATACTTTGTGAGAACTCAAAATGGTACAACTCCTAGAGATTTGACAATATGTAGCAAACCAACATGTACAGATGAGCATCCAGGAACCTATCCCCAAAACACACTAGCACAAATTTGAAAACACATATGCAACACTATTTGTAATAGCAAAGAGGAAAAAAAATTCCAAATGTCCACCAATAAAAACTGAGTTTTGTGAGCCCACAAGCAATCAGTACCACATACCACAGTGCCAGGCATGGCGGCTCACGCCTGTAATCCCAGCACTGAGTAGGCAGAGGCAGGAGGACTGTTAAATTTGAGGCTTGCCTGGGCTACATAGTGAGCTCAGGGCCAGCCTGAACTACAAAGCGAGACCTAGTCTCAAAAAAAAAAAAAAAAAACTGAATATTGTATACCCAAACCAAATGGAGTAAAATGTGAAAATAAAAATAAGAATAATTTCATATCCATTAGGATAGTTATTAAAAAAAAAAGATGAGGAGGGGCCAGGGATTAGCTCAGTGGTTCTGGCGTCTGCCTTGCAAGCACAAGGTCCTGAGTTCAATCCCCAGTAACACGTACCACAATGCCGGGCATGGTGACTCACGCCCACCAGCAATCAGCACCACACACCACAACGCCGGGCATGGTGCTCACGCCTGTAATCCCAGCATTCGGGAGGCAGAGGCAGGATGATTGCTGTGAGTTTGCAGCTAGCCTGGGCTACACAGTGAGCTCAGGGCCAGCCTGAAGTGAAACTGTCTCAAAAAAAGACAAGGAAGAATAAAAAGGAAGGAAGAAGGAAGGGAAAAGAAAATAGCAGGTGATAGTAAGAATGTAGAAAAATGGAATCCTTGTGCATTATTGGTGGGAATGTAAAATGGTACAGCCACTATGGAAAATAGTATGTCAGTTTTTGGACAAATTAAACAGTTTGGTAGCACACATCAGACCTGGCTTTGATCTCTAGCACAGCAAAAAAGCTGAACAAAAACCCAGCCTAACAAAACAAAAGCCCCCAAAACATTAAACACAGAATTAAAGTATGACCTAGCAATTTAACTTTTGGTTATACAGTATATCCAAAGGAAATGAACATAGAGATTCAGGTTGTACAACCAGATTTACAGCAGTATTACTCAGACTAGTCAAAAGGTGGAGAGAAATCAAGTGTCCATTGGGGGATAAATAGGTACAATGAAGTGTGATTTTAACATACAATGGAATAATTATTCAGTCTTAAAATGGAGGGAAATTCCTTCACATGGTAGAACATGAATGAAGCTTGAAGACATGTAAAGAGAAATCAGGCAATCACGAAAGGACAAATATTATAAGACTCCAGTTATATAAAGTCACTAAAGCACTCAAATTCATGGGCAGAGAAAGTAAAATAATGGTTGCCCAGGACTTGGCTGGAGATAAGTTTCTATTTCATCACTATAGTTTTTATCTTTGGGAGATGGAAAGGTTCTGGAGATAAAATTGTAAATTTCATGTTATTTATATTTCACCAGCATTTTAAAAAATTAACAAAAATATCTATAAATGCTGCTATGGAATATCCAAGACATACTGTTAAGTGAAAAAACCCAAGGTAAAGGGAAAAAAAGCACACCCTATCATAATGTGATACCATATTGAAAACAAGGTGAAAGAATCTATGGAAGCTAGTGTGATAGCACACAACTATAATTCCAACACTATGAAAGGCTGCAGCAGGAGGATTGCAAGTTCAAGACCAGCTTGGGTAACTTAGTGACTGACTTAGCAAGGCCGTTTCAAAATAAAAATAAAAATAAATAAAAAGGACTGGGAATGTAGCTGAGTGTAAGGCCCTCGGTTAAATCCCTAGTACTGAAAAAAAAAAGATAACAAAATCTATGTAGATTATGTAAAGATTTTTAAAAATTTATAATGGAAACCTAAACAAAAAATTATAAATAGCTTTAGGGGAAAGAAGAAACTTTCAAATACAATCCCTGGGAAGAGATATGCCTTAGAAGAAAAAGAAGCACAAACAAATCTTAAAAAGCTCTCAGTAATTATATTGCTAGTAATAATACTGCTAGTCTTATTTTAAAATTATACAATGCCTATGCATGATAATTTTAATATAAGGAAAGAGAAAAATATAAATAAATTCAATGATGTTAATTTAAAACCCTGCATATTATAAACTGAAAGTATAAGTACAAACTCATAAAGGACCTTCTTTTTAAAAAAAAGTATTTCCTGGCTGTCATGAAAAGGCCTAAAAATTACTAACCTATGGTCAATAGACTCAGTACCCAAACAATGATCTCCAAATATCATTGCTAGTTAGTGACATTAACAATTCAAGGTCTGGGCTGGAGGGTTAGCTCAGTGGTTCCGGCACCTGCCTCCCAAGTGCAAGGTCCTGAGTTCAATCCCCCGGTAACCACATACAATGCTGGGTGTGGAGACTCATGCCCACCAGCCATCAATGCCACATACCACAGTGCCAGGCGTGGTGGGTCACGCCTGTAATCCCAGCACTCGGGAAGCAGAGGCAGGAGGATTGCTGAGTTCAAGGCTTGCCTGGCTACATAGTAAGCTCCAGGCCAGCCTGAACTACAAAGCGAGACCCTGTCTCAAAAAAAAAAAACAAAAAACAATTCAAGGTCTAAGGCAGAATGTGTGAGGGTATGAGAAAGCAAGGGAGCTTCTGAAGAGCACTAAGGTGATACAGCAAAAAGAAAGGAGTGACCATGTGGAGGAGTCCACTATCAAAGATGGACCATCTTGGGCTGGAGATTTAGCTCAGTGGTCAAGTGCCTGCCTAGCAAGCGCAAAGTCCCAAGTTCAATCCCCAGTAACCACATACAACAACACTGAGCATGGTGACTCACACCCACCAGCAATCAGTACCATATACCACAATACTGGGCATGGTGGTTCACAGCTGTCATCCCAGCACCCGGGAGGCAGAAGCAGGAAGGACTGCCAAGTTCCAGGCTTGCCTGGGCTACACAGTGAGCTCAGGGCCAGCCTGAACTACAAAGTGAGACCTTGTCTCAAAAAACTAAAAAAAAAAAAAAAGAATGGACTGTCTTGACCCTCAGAATAACAACTGTGAAAAATTAAAAATATAACAAATATTTTAAATATCCAAGTTTGATCCTTTTTTGGTTCATAAGCTTGATGATTATAAAACCTGTTAAAAAGCAGCATAGCGCTCATCTGACATGAAATAATTCACTATGTTGTTAAGAATATTTCTAAAAAATTCCCTGGTCACCTGTGATGTTTGGTAACCAACTCATTATTCCAAAAACTAATAAAGAGGAATACACAAGTATTTTCCCTTCTTTTCTCTCCAAACTTTACGTCTCTCCCTTCACCTTTCCCTCCTACTCTTTCTTCTCCTATGTTTTCAAAGCTGTGCTGGCTCAAAATTTTTATTATTTTGAGAGAAGGTCTCGCTAAGTTGACCAGGCTGGGCTTAAACTTTCAATCGCCCCTGCCTTAGGCACACACCACCAGGTCCAGCTACTTTCCCTATCTTTCTTATGTAACTGTGCATGAAGTCACTCAATAGTTAATAGACAAGTTCCATGAAGCATTTTAGCAGAGAAATGAAGAATGATAGAATATTATCTTTTTTCAAACTCCTAATAAAACTAACTACTGATCTAGGAAATGATCAGTGGCTTCTAACATTATTAAAAGAATGACAACTGGATACTATGTGGTTCCTGATGAAAGTGTATCACACAACCTGTGAAATATTCTTTCAAAAATTAAAAAAGCAAACCTGAATCTAATCAAGCCTCTACACTACCTGTTCATAGAAAATAAAGGAGACTGAGGACCATGGTAAATACCACCACTGGACATAATCAGGAAAATACAGACCAGGGGTAGCTATAGGACAAGCATATTACAAGAAGAAAGAAAAAAAAAACAGAAAGGGAAAGAAAAGGAAAGCTAAAAGAGTTAAATTAAATTTAAGGGACTTAGTAACTAAGTGCAGTGTATGGGCACTGACTTGAAAAAGCCAATGCAAAAAAAGCTGTGAAACACTTAAGAGTAATTCACAGGCTACTTGCTGATAATGAGAAAGTGCTTAGTTACTCTATATATTTTTAAACAGATTACTTTTTAAAGAAAATTTCAATAGTAAAAAGTTTCTTAAAAAAACACTAAAATTTGAGCTGAGGTAACTGGGAGATGGTTCAAACATACTTTATTAATATACAATAAAAGATGTCAAAGACAGTGGCTACCAGAGCCTGGGAACAGTGCACTAGAGGAGATAGATATAAGATGTCTACTGGCTAGAGAGATGCAGTTGGATGGAAGGAATAACTTTTAATGTTCTGTGTAGCACAACAGGATGAATGGCTGACAATTAAAAAATATTTCAAAATAGCTAGTAGAGAACATTTTGAATGTTTCCAACACAAAGAAATGAAAATTGTCTAAGGTTACAGATACACTAATTACACTGATCTGATCATTACACACTGTATACAGTACTGTATGGAAATCTCACACTGCATTACATAAATATGTGTAATTACCACACGTCAACTAAAAGGTATATGTACTTTTTTTTTTGAGACAGGGCCTCGCTTTGTAGTTCAGGCTGGCCCAGCATGGAACTCAGCAATCCTCCTGCCTTTGCCTCCTGAGTGCTGGGATTACAGGCATGAGCCACCACGCCTGGCACTGTGGTATGTGGTCTTGATGGCTGGTAGGCGTGAGTCACCACGCCCAGCATTGTATGTGGTTACCCGGATCGAACTCAGGGCCTTGAGCTTGCGAGGCAGGCGCTGGAACCACTGAGCTAAATCTCCGGCCCATATATGTACTTTTTTTTTAAATAATGATATCAAGGATGCTAAGGCTTACTCTATGTTTCTACTAGGACCTACCCTCCTGCCAGTTTCCTATGTTCCCATTAGTAGAAAACCTTCAAAAATAAATATTTAACATGAACAAAGGAAATAGAGGCAAACACAAACCATTCCAGGAGTTTTTCCTGTGTTTATCATATAGAGGCCCAGTTTCTTTAAAAAAGGAGGCAAGCAATCAATAGCCCTTAGCACTTAAAGATTACTCTGTCACAAAATAAAAATAAAAACAAAGTGAAAGGCAACAAAGCATAATGCTCTGTAACTCACACAGCACTTTAACTTTTTTAAATTCTTTAAGGTAAATGTCATTTATCTCTGAGTTTAACAATAACTCTGTAAAAAGGAGAAAAAAAATCACTTCTTAAAGAAAAATAACACACAGAAGTCACAAAACTAGTTAGTGTTAGAATCCAAGGCTTCTTTCTATCCCTATCTTTGTTCTTCCATTAACATTTTTCTTGTTCAATTTGGTTTATTCATTACAAAGGAAAAGCTCAATCAGATCTTTTTTATTAGCACTATAGTAAGAAATATCTTATAGATGGCTCAGCACAGACAGTCATTGACAATTTGTTGATTGCTACACCAAGCAGTATAATTCCCAAAAGTTTACTTAGTATGGGAAGCTCAAAATAGTTTGAAAGATTCAGATATTAAGAAAATGTCACCCTATCAAAAACCATTGGTGAGGAAAAAGAGAAGCATATTACAAACTCAAAAGTTTTGTATAGATGGGTGTGGTAGTTTACGCCTATAATCCCAGCACTCAGGAGGCAGAGGCAGGAGGATTGCTGTGAGTTTGAGGCTTGCCTGGGCTGCACAGTGACCTCAGGGCCAGCCTAAACTACAAAGTGAGACTCTCTCACCTATTTTGGATCAGGAAAATAGAATAGAAGGGCCCTAAGAAGCCAAGGCCTGGGCCCACAAATGCTGCAGGTAGGAAACTCTTAGTTCACCTACTCTCAGGGTGAACACTCGAGGAAGTGTTGGACTGTTTGCTCCAATTTCTTGCTCCAGGCAAACACTAGAGGACCCATGCAAAATTCCTGGATCAATGGTAGAGGTGACATCAGCACTTGTGAGCACATTGTGCAGTCTGCTGAGTTCCCATGTCCTTTGCCAATACAAAACTTTATGCTCTCAATAGTCTAATATTTCTGTCACTGGCCTCATTGTCCTGCTGCATCAACCAAGCTATAAGCAACTATGCCCAACATTACTTCAAAGCACTGGAGCCTTTTCTTGGAAACTGTTTCCTACTTAGGAACTCTCCCTAAAATGTTTGAAATTCTATGCAGGCAACCCCACCACCAATGAAATATCTGGATATTGGGCATATCTGAGAAGACAGAAAAGCATGACAAGCCACCATAATGAATGCCCCACAAACCTACAACTAAAATACAAGTTGATTTGTAGCAAATCCAACTTCTTTCTGGTCATTCTTTCCAGATAACTTAGAAACAAAATTTGGAATAGAATTGATATTTGCATATGACCTATTGTGCACTGTGAATTGTGCTATCTACTTTATAAATCCTGTCATTTAATCCTAATACCATTCCAGTATTTTTGCTATAATTCTCTTTTGATAAATTAAGAAAACAAGATTGAAAAATGTTAAACCACTTGTTCAAGGTCTTATTTTTAAAACCTACTACACAGCAGAACCAAAAGTTGAACCCAAGTCAGTAAAACATCTTTATAATTTATTCTTAAGAGCCTATTTGCTTTCCAAAGGAGTTATGACTTCTGTTTGCTCCCATTTCTTGCTTAAAAATAAGGATATTTTTAGTGCCGGGCGTGGTGGCTCACGCCTGTAATCCCAGCACTTGGGAGGCAGAGACAGGAGGATTGCTGAGTTCAAGGCTTGCCTGGACTACATAGTGAGCTCAGAGCCAGCCTGAACTACAAAGCAAGACCCTGTCTCAAAAAAAAAAAAAAAAAAAAAGGATATTTTTAACTGAATTTTTTTAGTGAGAAAATTAGTAACCCTAATACACAGCAAATACTATGTAGGCTACCATAACTGAAACCAATTTAACTGTATTCATTCAATGCCTCTTTTCATATATCCCAAACTGTCAGTCCATATCAAATTTCTCTTTTCACCAGTTGGACTTGTGTAGTAAGAGAACAGATAATGTTTTGTTCAACCATAGCATCTTGAAACACCTGGTAAATGGAAGGATACCACAACACCACTCACATTTCAAAATCCATGAGTAATGTTTCTACAGATTTTCCCAAAAAATGTTAGTGTACCTTGAAGTAATGAACATTTGAGTTTTACTATGAAATGAAGAATTCTAAAACATGTAGGCTTCCACTTACTGAAAGCACTGTACAGATGGACTTAAGAGTGACACATAAAAAATTTCCTCTGACAATGCCGTACGTGGTGGCTCACGCCTGTAATTCCAGCACTCAGGAGGCAGAGACAGGAGGATTGCTGAGTTCACGGCGGCTTGCCTGGGCACCATAGTGAGCTCAGGGCCAGCCTGAACTCCAAAGCGAGACCCTGTCTCAAAAAGCAAAAAAAAAAAAAAAAAAAAATTTCCTCTGTATATTATATAGATCAATTAGTAAGAGAATATGGATAAATCATAGCCATATCAATTGTAGAATACATGCTATCTGCCAAATACTTTACCAATGTATTTTCACTTTGTATACAAAAGCCCATGTGATTATTACCCTGATTTTTAAGAAATATGGTAAAAAAAAACTTGGTCAAAGTAATACTGTTACAAAGTGGTAGAGCTAGAATTCAAACCCAGGTTGTCCAATTCCACAGACCATGCTCTTTGCTACCACTGAATGCTGCTCTCCTCATTTACATTTGCTAAATGTATTCTTGTCCTTAATTCTAAAACTACTATAAATACAACTACACTCATTAATTTGCCATAATTTCTAAAATGAAGTTATTAAGAGGTACCTAAAGAATTACCATTAGAAAAACTCACATAAGGCACAAACTTCCATAAAATTCTGAAAGGTCAAAATCAGAAAAATCCACAAGCAAAAACTTTTCAATGCTTCAAAGTTATTCTTAAATCATGAACATAGTATGACCAAGAAATCATTTTTTAAAAATTTAAATAATGTTTTTAAAAATCACATTATATTTGATGGTTAATGACTAAACCACAATTATTATGTTTTATCTAAAGTTTTTATTAGCCAAATAACAGATGTAATTGTATAACTAGGATAATTTTAAATTTCCAAATAGCAACTTTCCCATGTTCTAGATTCCTCAATCTCTTAGAATATGAATCAAAATACCTAACATTTTTAATGTACAGGATATAGTTGAAAACAGCATACTGACAGGACAATGTAAGAGTCATTTCTTAAGATAAGTCAGGGGATAGATTAAGTCTTACCTCCATTGCTAATGCTGCTGTCTGTTGGTCATAATGATTCAGAAGATTAGGCATAAAGGTAGTATTATAAGGCAAATCTTGGCACATTCTCAAGGTAATGGGTTCACAAGAAAATAAACTGTGCCCACCTATATGCCTCACAAACACAGTCAAGAGCCAAAGACAGAAGACAATCCAACTTATAGCCATTCTTCCTGGATCTGCTGAGATTTGGATGATCAGGCTTATTTAATATGTAGGTTTGGTCAATATACACCTGCAGGTCTTGGCTTGAAACTATTTCTGTATTTCACTGTTGGGTTCTTCAAACAGTTAAATACTCTGTACCATCAGAGGTTTGTTAGCTTGGTCTCACAAAAGGCATCTGTTTTTGGTTTCACAATATGGGAAAATGACATCATCTTGTCTCTTCATTTTATTACACAGGGCACATTTGGCCAACATATCAAGTTGATCAACCACATTCCCAAATCACAGATTCCATCTTAGGAGAACTATTTCTTCCTTTGATTGAAATATCTGAAAAGTATTATTAAAAAAGGGAGAAATCAGTCAGCTCTTATCAAAATATGTCACCTTGACATCAAAATCTTTGATGAAACATCATGCTCATCTAATAGATAAAATACACAGTACTTTATAAAGATATAACTTTTCTACTTTATCCTTTATGTTATAGATATACTAAAATACATAGATATACTCCTAAAATAGCATTTCAGGGCAAATTTAATTTTCTTCCCTCAGCTGTTTATATAACATATGGTTTAACTTCTTGTCCATGATAGTAATTTTCATTTGTCACAAGATATAACTGATACATCATGAAAAATTCTTATGCTTTTGTCCTAAATTTTATTTAAAATTTGCTATAACCTAAATTATTGAAAATGTATTTGACAGACCTATAAAAGGGTTGAAAAATAAATCAAAAGATAGATGTGAATAGATGTGACCCTCTTATTAGCTGTAGGAATGTAAACATTCCACTTAACTTCTCTGAACCCATACTTTTTCTTCCTGAAAGTGATTACAACAACACCTCTTTCACAGAATGATGCATGAATGCAGATAAAGATAACGTATGTAAAAATACCTTATAAATGGTAAAACAGTATCAAACATTAAGTATTTTTATCACTGAATTACATTTTATAGCAACACTAACTCTATTAACTAATACTGAACGAAGAGAAGTTTCTGACAGTGGTATCGGGCAATTTTTTTCAGCATTTCATTATCTCTTTTAGATAGCATAAAAATTTAATATCATAGATGTGGCCCTTGAATGAGAACTATTAAACCAACAAATGCCCACTGCACACAATCAGGCTGCAAGAACAGAAATTATCTAAAAAGTCACAGTAGGAATAGCAATGATTCCCAGTTATTTCCATTTACAATCTCTGCTTATGATCTCTGCCTTGTCCCTACTTTCACAGGGACAAAAATATGAGTAATTCTCAACTGGGGCATGTGGGTAGAGCAGAAGACAGGTGTGGTTTGAAAAAAAAAAATATTCTAAGCTATCATACTTTAGTTTGGACTGGTATTCATGTTTACTTTGGTTTTATTAAATTTTGATTCATATGCACTGGATATTCTTGAATCTGCTATAGACAGCCTAAGTTAGGAAATGAAAAGTTCATGTTCACAAATTCTCAGTGACCCAGGTTAGCAGGACAACTCAAATAGTAGCCACATCATAGATGTGGAACCAGGTTGGCCTCACCAGGGAAAGTGTCTGTCCCTCAGGCTCTGTCAATGACTTGGATCTCTGTATCCTCAGCTCCACTAAGGAGGCAGAGAACTACTTAGAGAAAGTAAAACAATGGCTGAATCTTCTCAGATTCTAGAAGACAATCTTGAGTGGGAATGAAATGGAGTTTGGACTCTAGGTTCAGCAATACTAAGGTTATAAGCAGTCCCTGTTCAAAAAGTCCAACTCTCCCCATTCTACACCACAGATTTGTGACAGCTTCCTCATCTGCTCTATCTTTTTTCTTTCAGATTGGTTCCAGAAAAATTGAGATCTGGCTATAGAAAGTTGATATTAAAATAGATAAAAACATATTTAAGCTTAATTACTTTGTAGCACAGTAATAATCACACATATTGTTAAATATATGTCCAGTAACACATAGTTTATTGCTTATGCAGCAACTTAAAAGGAATGCTGCTTCCTACTGAATATGTACATAATACCAAGAATTTCAAAATTTCTGTTTACATTAATCTCTTTTCTAAGCAGCAATGGATTTCATAGCCCTGGTTCAAAATTACTTGAAGAAGATTAAACCTTGCAGAAGACACTAATCAAAATTCAGTGTATGTTTTTGGCTGGAGATTTAGCTCCGTGGTTCCGGCACCTGCCTAGCAAGCACAAGGTCCCTGGTTCAATCCCCAATAACCACATACAACAATACCAGTCATGGTAACTCGCACCCACTAGCCATCAGTACCGCATACCACAATGCTGGGTGTGGTGGTTCATGCCTGTGATTCCAACACACCGGAGACAGAGGCAGGATTGCTGAGTTCGAGGTTTGCCTGGACTACATAGTGAGCCCAGGCCCAGCCTGAACTACAAAGTGAGACCCTGTCTCAATAAATAATAAAAAATTAAAACTTAAAAAAACACTCATTGCATTTTTTAAATATGAAATGCCCTCTTATACTGTTGTCTACTTCATCTATTTTTACCTGATTTCCTCTGTTATTCCTTTTATCTCACTTGCAAAGTAAAGTATCCAACATTCTTATAAAAGTGATTTCTATGCACATCACCCAAGTTACCACCTATATCAAAAGAGTTTTATAAAATCTGTTCAGGTGGAGAAAGAAAATAATCTCAATATGAGAAGGTTACTGTTCATGATTATTTTAAAAGGGGAGATGGAAGAATAGAATGTAGTTAGAAAAAAAGAAGACATGCAGATTAAAGTTCTTAAAGAATTTTTACCATTCCCCTCCTCCAAAGTGGTTCTCTATTTTAAAGTGTGATGCATTCATGAATTCCTCTGAAGGCCCAAGAAAGGTGAATCTGGATAATGACACACATTCTAGTAATTCCCTCAGGTTACAAATACTCTAAGTCAGATCTGGAGAAACACTGTCTTAAAACAGAAAAATTGAAAAGTAAGAGTATATTTGTATATAATAATATACATAAAATGAGTTTAAAAATAAAACCAAAATTAGAACATTTTAAAAGAAAATAAGATGTAATTTTAAAAACAGATATAAATTTGTAAAGAAATATTTAACTTTACTAATAACGAAAAATGCAAACACTTTTAGGAATCAGATGAGCAAAAGTAACAATGACAGTACACAGAATAGGAGAAGGTATAAAGAAAGGAACATTTTCAGTATCTTGAAATACTTTGGCTTGAATGTAAACTAGTTGATACTTATAAAAAATAGACTAGAGCAGAGGCCAGGGATTTAGCTCAGTGGTTCCAGAATCTGCCTTGCGAGTGCAAGGACCCAAATTTGATCCCAGGGTACCAGATATCACAATGCAGGGTGTGATGGCTCAGGCCTATAATCCCAGCACTTGGGAAGCAGAGACAGGAGGATTGCTGAGTTCAAGGCTTGCTTGGGCTACATACTGAGCTCAGGGCTAGTCTGAACTACAAAGCGATACCCAGTCTCAAAAAAAAAAAAAAAAAAAAGAAAGACAATAGCAGACTTATGAGTTTTTGATCTTTTGGCTAAAGCCAATCTAGTATCTGTTTTTTGCAGTTTAAAAATGGCTACTCAACCACGCGTGGTGGCTCACTCGGGGGGCAGAGACAGGAGGATTGCTGAGTTCGAGGCTTGTCTGGGCTACATAGTGAGCTCAGCACCAACCTGAACTACAAAGTGAGACCCTGTCTGGAAAAAAAAAAAAAATGGCTACTCAACAGGTAGGGATGTAGCCCGGTGGCACAGCACCTGCCTAATGTGTCAGGCCCTGTGTTGCATCCCTAGCAGCACAAAATATAAGTAAAAAATTTGTAAATGGTTTCTTGAATCAAAAGCCCTAAAATGTGCATAGTTTGATCCAGAAAGCCTATTATAATTTATTCTAATAAATATATAATTATATATTTTGCATAACTAAAATAGTAAAGTAACACTGTTTATTACAAAAAACCAGAAGGGAATAGTTAATGAAATTATGGTCAAACCACATAATAGAATATTATGTAGTCACTAAAAATAATGAGCATAGTTCAATGGTACAGTGTGTACTTAGCATGTGCAAAGTTCTGCGTTCAGTCTTCAACATCAAAAAATACAATGAGAAGCACTGACCTCCATTTATTAACATGATAATAAAAAAATTAAATAACAGTTTACAGAACAGTATTACTTAGAACTCACTTTTTTTTTTTTTCCTTTTTGAGACAGGGTCTCGCTTTGTAGTTCAGGCTGGCTCTGAGCTCACTATGTAGTCCAGGCAAGCCTCGAACTCAGCAATCCTCCTGCCTCTGCCTCCCAAGTGCTGGGATTACAGACGTGAGCCACCACGCCCGGCACTGTGGTATGCGGTATTGATTGCTGGTGGGCTTGAGTCTCCACGCCCAGCATTGTATGTGGTTACCGGGGTTTGAACTCAGGACCTTGCGCTTGTGAGGCAGGTGCCGGAACCACTGAGCTAACCCTCTGGCCCCTAGAACCCACTTTTATTAGAAGAAAGTATATATGAGGATTATCATTAGACTATCTCAATTATTTAAAACAATAGAAATGTGCTATAAAATTTTATAAAAGAACCAAAGTGGCAGTATTTTGTGTATGGAATAACAAACTGCTAAATCTATGAATATGTCCTGACTAGCTGACAAGAATAAATAGTACTGAAGAATTTAACTAGTTTGAACTGCTATTTAAAACCAGCCAAAGAATACTCTTATCCCTACTATAGCTAATAAGAAAAGAGAAAATGTGATGATCAGTTTAGTATGATTCAAAACTCTATTTTTTAACATGAAAATAAGTCAGCTGAATCAAATTTTTTAAAGCTCCTGATCTATATTCCAAATCACTCTTCAATAACATGAAATGGCTTCTCCTAATCAGGATCCAGCATGCCATTTTTCCTAGGCCACAGTCACCCAAGGAAAAGCTCTAAGTTAAACAAGACTTGCAGGATATATAGAAGATTCTGAACCACAAAAGATCTTGCCAAGATACCTAAATAAAGAATAAGAGTTGGAGCACTCTTATTGATACTATATTTTCTTTACAAGAACTTGCAGTATTTGAACTGAAGAAAAGGACCTACTTGGTTAACACACCTGGAGTAAACAGTTTCAGGCATGAGGCCCAGGCAATGTGAATGCTATAGCAATGCTGCTCATCCACTATCTGTGGAAAAAAAGGTACTTTCACTTCTCCATAAAGGGAGATAAAATATTTGGGAAACTCATTTCAGATTAAGTGGTAGAGTACTTTCCTAGCATTCTCAAAGCCTTGGGTTTGCATTTACTAACAATAAGTAAAAGTAAAATAAGATCGACTGAGTATTTGTCCTAAAGGACAGTAAATAAAGGCATGGGATACAGTTTTGGAAAGTTGCAAAGCCAGACCCAAAGAACTCAGGGACCGTGAAGAAAAAAGCAAGCTGAATCCCTGAAAGAAACTAAGTGGATTCCAAGCTCTTATCAAGAGGTTTGGCAACAAAAGATTATGACTAGTAATTCTGATCCAACAGTCTCTACAGAAAGGTATCCACTTTGTCATTTTTTAGTTAGATGCAATTTTTTATTGTTGTTTTGTTTTTTGAAACAAGGTCTCATTATGTAGTTCAGGCTGACTTGAACTCAAGCTGATCCCAAACTAGCCTGTTAGTCAAATTGATTCTTTTGCCTCAGCTTCCCAAGTGCTGGGATTACAGGTGTCCACCATAGGCCTGGCTGCATGTAATTTTCTGAACACTCTGTGAATAAATATAACAATTTTCATTCCCAGTTCAAAAATATCATCTAAAGTCTGTCTCAAAGCACAGTAAATGCTGTGTTTCAGTGTGGGTACACACAGATGGCTATCAGCAGGAAAATAAAGGGATAATCTTTGTCTTTCGGAATAATTTTCTAAGAATGCATTTGCAAGGATTAGTGATGTCTACCTCTCAGAAAGTTTCTCCTCTAAAAGAAATTACTGTATTATTAAAAGAGATAAAATATACTCAGAATACACTCCTTGTGCCACGGTTACTCTCCTTCTCTTAAAATCCATGTGGTCTCTGGCCTTTTTGTTTTCCACAACTAATTATTTAAAACACAGATTCATTCTCAAAATATTGGCTCTTGGTTGCTACGACAAAGTGTATGTGGCTTTACATTAATTCATAGGACCTAGATTCCTACTAATCTCAGCATATCTTTTCTGACCTTTTTTACTACATGTCTCTAATTTTCACAGCCCATTTTCTTATCTCCTAATTAAAACAAATCTAATCCCAAAATGTTGAATGATAAGGCTTTTAAAAAGTAAAAACAAAGACATCTAGGTTCACAATTAAAATGAATACTATGCATTGAAGTTCAGCCCAATTAAATAATTACTAAATGTTAAGACTAAACAAAGCATCTTTTAAAAATTAGCCTAGAAATAAAGCAAAGTTAAAGGATGGATAAATTCTGCATTTAAAGAAAGTCCAGCATTTACTTTTCCAATTAAAATGTTTATCAGAAAATTGTCCAAATTTTTATCAGAAAATATCAAACCTTTGAACTTTCTCCCCTTAACAAGGTTGTATGGTTTGTATTCCTTGACTACAGAATTACTTCAGTGAGATAAATTTGAGAACCAGAATCTGTTTAAGCTCACTAGCCTAGTTACATTCAACTCACATTTCACTTGCAATGTATCCTTGGGTCCACCAAACTGTCAACAGTTCTCAGCAAGACAAACTGGAAAGCCAAGAGATGAAATTCATTTTTGATACAATAGTTAAAACTCTTCTAGCTAGTGAAAAGCTATTACTCTGCATTTATTCCTTGCTTTACAGAAAACCTCATTTTCCTTCAAGACATTGTTACACATTTCCCCTCAATCTATACTGAATAATTTCTCCACTATGCATTTTCCAAGCCACGTTTTTTTCTCTTATTGCTCTTTTTGTGCAGTGGTAAACACACTAATTCTAGAGTTTGAGGTTACAGGAAAACTTGAGGCCAACACTACTCTCTAGTGAATGAAAGTAAGTCTGCATTAAGAACCACTTGTCACCTAAAGAAAATAAAGTCAACAATAGTCTGATATCAATAAACTAACATGCTAAGAAGTTTTGAGTATAAAATCTTAAGACTTTTACTAATATGAAATTCAAGTTGGGTAAAATTTTTTTTTTCTGGAGGTCAAATGGTAAACAGACAGTGCATTGTAAGCAAAAACTCCTCTCTCCTTCCTCAATGATAAAGCTTTCACATCATACTACATAAAGAATGCACACTTTGCTATTAAATTCCTCTCAACCTTCTCTACTTCAAATATCTCAATGAAACTCCCAAGAAAAATCCATCTAAATGCTCAAAGCACAATAATAAAGCTAAAAGACAAGGAAAGGAATAAAGTACCTAAATGCCTACAGTCTATTCTCCTTTCATTTGTTTTTCTTTTTCTTTCTTTTCTTTTTTCTTCTCTTTTTTTCTCTTCTTTCCTTCCTTCTTCCTTCCTTCCCTCCCTCCCTCCTTCCTTCCTTTATTATTTTTTTTTTTTTTTTTACTTGAGACAGGGTCTCGTTTTGTAGTTCAGGCTGGTCCTGTGCTCACTATGTAGGCCCAGGCAAGTCTTGAATTTAGTAATCCTTCTGCCTCTCCTCCCTAATGCTGGGATTACAGGCATGAGCCACCACGCCCGGCCCTTCGTGTGTGTGTGTGTGTGTGTGTGTGTGTGTGTGTGTGTGTGTGTGTGTGTGTGTGTTACTAGAAGACTGAACCCAAGGCAACTGAGCTATGTCCCCAGGCCTTTTTAAATCACTAACTTACCCATGGTCAGATGAAATTTGTAATCCTCCTGCCTCAGCCTCAGAGAGGCCTTTATTAATAACAGTGTTACAGATTTAGAAGCTAGAAGGAGCTAGAAAAGATTAATAGTAGAGGGGGGGAAAGTAGGCAGGAAAGTAGGGTAAAATGGTAGGCTCTATCAATAGTTTACTTATAGAGCAGGGGATTTAGCTCAAGTGGTACCTTGCCTACCTTGGAAGCACAAGGACTGGAGTTCTAATCCCCGATACAGTTAAAAAAAAAATAGTTTATTTCCCTAATGGATTCAAGCATATGGGGGGCTGGAAGAAACCATCTTGTTTTACTAAACGCAGAGCAATAGGGTAAGGGCTGCATCTAAATTACATTTTATCTTCAGTTCTCTTCTCCCAAGTTCACCCAGTCAAGATTTTACACTTGCTTCCTAGACTTCCTTACACTGAATATTTTTACCTTTATGTTGTGGTTTGAAAGTTCTACTTTTATGTTGCGATTTGATAGTTCAAGTAGATGCTTTTCCTGGAGGAAAACAGTAATATTGATTTGTTTAAAAGCAAAAATGGAAAGTATTATCTTGAGGCCTACCTGCTTAATAACAGAACTAAGGATTCATCTGTACCCTTTCCACCTACAATGCAACCAGCAGACCACTAAGAGCTAAAAGGCGGCTAAGGAGGGAGCTAATATCCTCAGTGTCAGTCAAGTCTTTGTTCCCTTGCGCCTTATATATTGGGCTTTGCAGAGTAACCCAATTCCCATTAACAAACATTCCAGGTCTCTCGAAACGGCTTTTCTAACGTTAAGATTTTTGTGGGTGGTCTGCTGTGCTGTCTAAATTCGGAAGAAATCCAAAAGTCAAATATTCATTTTATTCTGGGCTTTAAAAAACTGAAAATCCCCTTTCATAATTTTTTCTAACTTTAAACTGTACTCCTCTGGCTAAATTAATAGCATGTGCTTCTATCCTTTCCCCTTTCCGTTAAAAAAAAAATTTTTTTTAAATTAAAAAGCCCTCTTTCCCATACAGGCGGAGGCATCTAACTCCAACACTCCCAAGGTGCAAAACGCCTGTAGGATGCTGTTTACTTTTCTCCGAAAGACCCACGACCTCAACGCTGCTCGCGATCGGGGCGCCTTTATTGCAGAGGCGGTGCACCCCTGGTCCCGCAGCAGGACCCACAGCCCAGGCCCGCGGAGGCGGCGGGAGGGGAGGGCACTGGGCAGTGTGCCACGGACTTTGCAAACTGATGGGCTGGAGGAGACAACTTTTGGGCCCCGGGCACAGAAGGTCGGCGAGCTGCTAACCCGCGCCGGCCCGAGGACGCCCTCCTCGCGCGCCCTGATCGGTGGCCGGCGGCGCGGGCGCGGGGCGCATTGTCCTCGCACCCACGCCCCGCGCAGGGCTCGCCCGGCGCGCTGGGTCCCCGGAGCTGGTCGGCCGCGGGTCGGAGCCCGCCGCGTCCACACTCGCACAGGTTGCCCGGCTCAGGCGGGACGCGGGACGCACCTGGGGAACCGTCTCCCGAGGCATCTCCCCACCTCCACTCCCAGCCCCGAACTCGGCGTTACCGCCGACCCCCCCGGCCCACGCGGGCCCAGCTGGCTCCCGAGAAGCCGCCCCGACCCTCGGCCCGGCCCGGCGCCGGAGGCTTTTGTTTTGGCCACGACCGAACGATCCCTGAGGAGGAGGTGCCGGGCTGCTGGCGGCTCCGCGGCGCGGGGTTAGGCGGAGCTCAGGCAACCCGGACGCCTCCTCAGTCTCTACACTCGCCGCTCTCCTTCCAGCTCACCCGACTCCGCGGGGCTCACCTCTCACCTGGGTGCCGGACTCCCGAGGCGGCAGCGCCGGCCGGGGACGGCCGCTAGTCCCTGAGGTACCCGGAGCGGCTATCTCGGCCGGCGCGCGCCTGGGAGCCTCCGCGAGCTTGCGCGAGCGCCGAGGCGCGCGGCCTCCGAGCGAGGGAGCGAGCGCGCGCACGCGCGCGCACGCACTGCGCAGGTTTATCGCGCACGCGCGGTGAAGCTTCGCTCTAGGAGCCTCGCGGCCTAGGGTTGGCAAGGCTCTTGTTGTTCTCACGCTAGCCCCTGAGGTAACGCTTTGAGCCTGCTGCACCAAGTGGTGGTTACGACCTTTGCAAGCTTATGTCTGAAATGAGCTCGGCACTTCTTGCAAAGGAGGTTGTCCTCTATTGCAACGGCGGGGCTCCTCGCGAGCGCCTGAGCCTGGGAGGCTTTTATTCCAAGACCCAGCACCTGCTGCGTGCAGACCTAGGGGCCCGGGGCCTCTGGTGCTGCGGGCCACTGGAGCCGGTAGCTCTGTGCATCTGGCCTGGTGCAGCCCTCCGCACTGAAACAGAGTAGCAGATAGGAACAGAGTAGTGGCCTGGGAACAGTTTATGTTCTCTTTGCTAAGACCATATTAAACAGATGGAGCCTGTGGTTTTGGTGGCGAGCCCTGTCTTTTGCACCTTAGGAAGGACTTTTCAGCTCCTTTGCCACATAATGATTTGAGAGCTGAAAGAGTCCATAGAGATCCTCTAAACAACCTCAGTTTTCAAACACCCATGAATGAAAGGTAACTTTCCCATAATCACACTGCGTTCTAATGATAATCCATATTCAAAGTGATGGCTGACTTTCTTTTTACTACACCATTTCACTGCCTTTCTTTTCCTTTTAATCTTTTCAGTGTAGCATCATTTTGTCCTGTTGGTACCACACAGGCCTTAGTAATATTGATCCTGTGTGCAACATAAATGTACTTAACACTACTGATGTTTACACTTAAAATGGATGATGGTATTAGCTTTCTCGAGACAAGGTCTTGCTTTGTGGTTCAGGCTGGCCCTGAACTCATTATATAACCCCAGCTAGGCTCAAACTCACAGCAATGCTCCTGCCTCTGCCTCCCAAGTGCTGTGATTACTGGCGTGAGCCACCACACCTGGCTAAGTATTGCATAATACTTTAAAATACTCTTAAGAGTCATGAATTTAAACATCAAAAGATATGCCATGTGAACAAGGATAGTTTTTTAAAAGTCTAAAATTAAAATTTTCCTAATAAATACCTACTTGTCCAATAACTTTTTAAAAGGTAATACTCATCCTATCTGGATGTGGCAGGGAAGGACTTTAACCTCAGCCCTTAAGAGGCTGAGGCAGGAGGATCTGGAGTTTGAGGTCACCCTGAACTACACAGCAAGACCCTTCTCAAAATGTTAAAAGTCACAAAAGTAATGTTGATCCTTACACTGATTCTAGGCAACTCTAGGTAACATGGATCCTTAGGCCGATAAGATGTGTCCTAGGAAGCCAGCAGCATCTCTGCTGATGGTAGACATGGCAGATAGTGTGGGCAATCTCTGTGTGTTGGCTTTGTCTCCTTCTAGGTCCACTGGCTACAGAATGTCTGGAGACCCAGTGCCAGGTGCATTTTCATTCAATTTACACATCATCCTGTAAACACTGTCAGGCATAGGACACACACCACTGCTCACATCTGGAGGTGGGAATGATGTAGAAATGATCATGGAGGGCTAGTGATTTAGCTCAGTGGTTCCAGAATCTGCCTGGCCAGCGCAAGGTCCTGAGTTCAATCCCTGGTACCACATACCACAGTGCTGGACATGGTGGCTCATGCCTGTAATCCCAGCATTTGGGAGGCAGAGGCAGGAGGATTGCTGAGTTCAAGGCTTGCTTGGGCTACATAGTGAGCTCAGGGTCAGTATGGACTACAAAGCGAGGCCTTGTCTAAAAAAAAAAAAGATTATGGATGTATCAAGTGATTAAATCTCAGAGATAAAATATTTAGTGAAAAACCAGACTATGTAAATGATTTCTCTCTCTCTTTAAAGCCTAGCTTGATAAGGGTAAATATATAATATATAAGTGATAAAATCACAAAAATGAGCAAGAGAACTACGCGTTAATTTCATGACAAATGCTGACCTCTAGGCAGACAGGGCCAGCAGTGAGATTTGGGATGTATACCAGAGGGGCTTCCACTGTAACTATTAAACACACACAAAGCAAAAGTTCATGTTTAAAATATCACAGAAACACAAAATTCTTCTTTTGAAAGCCCCTACCTTTTCTTTATGTTCCAGTTGTTTCACGTAAAAACAATACTGAGTATGCAGGCACTGAGCTATGTCTGTGTACTTAATATGAACACAGAGGGAAGCAGGTGACTCACTCCCCTTTGGGGGAACAGTAGACAAATGGACAAGCTACAGAGCAGGAGGCAGTCCAGAGGGTGCTGTCCAGACAAGAAACACAAGGGACCTTTTGTCATGGATAAAAATACTCGAATCACATAAGGTTAAAGGGAGATGCTCTCTGTGCCCCATGTTGCTTTTCTTCACCAATAGAAAGTCTTTAACAAGAAGGAACTTCACAGACGCTCAGAGCTTGTGACACTGTTAAAACCGGTCTGTCTCTGGATGAACCCGTTTTGAAACCATAAATGTTACCTGGTAATGCATGGTAATTTAGTATTACACGTGTATACTTTCCTAGGCCGCCTCCTCACACCAGCAACAGCTTTGTTTATTCATTTCTGTACAACCTCGTCACGTGGAAAACGCACTAGGCTGGAATTCAGACTACCCAGGTTCTAATTTCATTTTGGCCACCTCCTGATCCTTGGTGAATTTAGGGAAAGCAACACCCACCATATGGACTCCACTTTTCCTTTTCTATTAAATGGACATATTTAAATACTACCTAGTTTTAAAGTAGCAGACACAACATAAACACGAAGTCTGTATATTTGCCTAAGTTGGAGAAGAGGACATTGTTTTAGAAAACAGGAAAAGAGTTGTTATTTTTGTTGTTGCTGCTACTGTTTGGGGATTTTGTTGTTCGCTATATGCTGCAGGTAAGAACTGCTGTCCATTAGTGGAATGAGTTTGGATCTGGAAATTTGTACTTTGTTGTTCTTGGAGTTCTATCACAGCTGTTAAGACTATAAAGCCTTCCATTAGTTAATCCCACACTACATTTTCTGGTTTTCTTTATTAGACCCTCCCCATATTCTCATTCTGGTCTTTATTACAGAGTGGGTGCTCAACAAATTTAATTAATTTAGACCGGATTTTTAAAGCCCCAAATTTAGAGCTATTAAGGGATGTCATCTTGCTGGTTCCTTGATTCCTGCCCCCCCCACCTGTCTAAATTACTTAATCCAATAAATGGAAATTGTGCTGAAGCATTTGTTTGGAGTAATTTTCCCACATTCTTCCACTTCCTCCTGCAGGTGCTATTCTTCCATCAAAGCAGTCTAAATTCTTTTTCCTCCAGCTCTCTTTTACCTATTGGTCACTCTTAAAACCTGGCAAAGTGGAATTTGCATTTCGGAGCTTCGGAATGCCAGAACGAGGTTACTAGACACGCTCAGTAGGTAAGGGCTGTTGGGGACACGGCTACCCTTGTCTTGAATGAAGGTTTTGAAAGCTACAGACTTCGGGATTGGACGAGTCTTAGTCCTAGCAATGGAAATGCTGCACCCCTCCCACTCGCTTGGCGCCCACGACCTTTTCATTTTATCTCTGGGCCCAATTTTGGATCAGCCCTCTTAGGTGCCCTGGCCAATCAAGAGACCACACATTGTTGCCTAAGAGACCCCGGATGCCAGCTACAGGATTTCGAGATGGTGATTGGACTACTGGAAGCTGGGAGGTGGGGACTAGAAGGAGGCAAAGAAAAAGCTGACCTAGTGCCGCTATGGCAACCCCAGCGCTTCAGGCTTGAAGAGGGAACAGTGCTAAAAGAGGTGAGAGCAGAGGGCCCTGCATGCAAAAGATGGAGATTTCTTGAGAGCTATGGGGTTTCCCGCAGGCCGCGTCAGTACTGGGGATTACTGTTCTAGTGCAGATGCTTCAAGCTTGTGAAATTAACACCTAACAGTCACATGCCTATCGAGCACAAGCGCTTTGCAATTAATTATAGTTCTTGCTTTGATTTTAATTGATTGAATGTAAAATACATTCATATGTCAATCTACCCAGATCCGATTTCTTGAAAACTTCCTGGAGAAATAGGTGAGATTCCCTTGTCTTATGGTATTTGTATATGGTGGGCGAATAATGCATTAGCAGAGAAACTCAATCCTATTTTGATCTGTAAACTCCAAATAAAAATCTAGTAATCCTAATTAGTACCTCAGTTCCCAGTTCCTAATGTTTTCAGTTTTGCTGTGCAGTTCCACTAGTTTTAATCCTTACACTGCTACCCACTCCACTGCTGTATTCATTCATTTTATTGATTTAACAAATATTTATTGAGCATCTGTTATGCACTGCTGGGATTAAGGTTCAAATAACTGAGCCAGAGATTTAGTTCAGTGGTTCTGGTGCCTGACTAGCAAGTGCTAGGTACCTGATTTGATCCCTAGTAACCACAGATAACAATACCAGGCATGGTGACGCACACCCATCAGCAATCAGTACCACATACCATAGTACCAGGCATAGTGGCTCACACCTGTCATCCCAGCACTCAGGAGGCAGAAGTAGGAGGATTGCTGAGCTCTAGGCTTGCCTGGGCCACATAGTGAGCTCAGGGCCAGCCTGGAGTACAAAGTGAGACCCTGTCTAAAAAAAAAAAAGATTCAAATGATCTGGGTCAGAAAACCACATATGGAAAAATACATCAAGGTTTGGGGGCTGTTCTCAGGCAGTGAGGCATTCAGTGTATCTGGACAGAGCTTGAAGAGAGGGGGTGATGCTGGAGAAGGTTCAGGTGCAGTCCTAGTGAACTCCAACTTTGTGCTAAGGAGTCTGGATTCTGTCACCATGAGCAAGGCTGTGCAGGTTTTTAAACTGAAAGGTGACTTGATCAACTGGCTTTCAAAACATGCTTCTCTATGGAGAATGAGCTTTTACACGAAAGTGGAAACTCTTATCCTTGTACCCCTAACTCACACCTAGAAGACCCTTAGTAAAGTTATTGAATAATGGTGACAGTGTAGTTGGGTGTGGTAGAGCACTCCTAATCCTAGCACTCTGGGAAGCTGAGACAGGAAAAACACAGGCTTGAGCTCAGCCTGAGCAACATATAGACTCTCTAAACAAGCAAATGGTTGAGGTTGTAACTTAGTGAGAAGGCTACAATCTCCATTACCACCCAAAAAACCCCTCAAACAAACAAACAAAGAGTGATGGCATGAAGAATGGCTTAGAAGGGCTGGGGATGCAGCTCAGTGGTTCCACCTCCTACCTTGCAAGCACAAGGTCCTGAGTTCAATCCCCATTACAAAAAAAAAAGGAAGAATGGCTTCGAAGACCAGACAGGAAGTGTATGGCTATAGAAGACCAACTCTGGCTATTGAATTTAAATCTGGAACCGTACACTGAGAGATAAGCGCCCTGGGGCCTCTTTCTATATTTTATCCTCCATGAACATCCTAGGGCGGTCAATATAAGTGGTCACAAGAAAACAACAATGAGGCCTTGTCTATGGAAGAGTCAGTTTGCTTTGTGGGGCAGTGAACATGTGTATGTTATGTAACAGTACCCTATGATCTATATTGTAAACGTCTGTAAGGATAATAACAACCCGGCCACAGTGATATGCACCTACAGTCCCACAGCTTTAGGAGGCCAAGGCAGGAGAATCCCAAGTTCGATCTTGGTTTGAACAGTTTAGTGACCTAGCAGGAGCTTGCCTCAAAAGTAGGAGCTGTGGAGTGGGATGTAGTTCAGTGTGAATGCCCAGGTTCAATCCCTCCTCTCTCTCTCTCTCTCTCTCTCACACACACACACGCGCGCGTGCACGCACACACAAATAATAATAACAAAAGACAAGGTAGCACCCCACATACATACTACTATGGGATTTTGTCGTCAAAAGCACTGCTTTTCTAGGCTAGGTTCACCTCCTGGAAACCACATCCTCCTCTAGCTGCTCTGAAGAAACCCTAATCCAAGCAGCTAATGCAGACCCTTGGAGCATCACTGAAAAAACCCTACATTTGCATCTTCATTGAAATCTGTTGCCTAGACTAAGTCAGATCATTTCCTACCCAGACTGGGGTAGAGAGTTTCTCCGCATACAGCAGGCTTCTTAACCCAGCATAAACAACATCTTATATGTTGTGTGCAATAGTGTTTTTCAAGGTTTTCTTTTTTTCTTTTTTTTTCTTTTTTTTTTTTTTGGTGGTACCACAGATTGAACTTGGGTCCTTGTGTTGCAAGGTAGCCACAGTATCACTTAGCTACATCCCTGCCTTGTGTGCAGTTTTCCAGGGAGGAGATTCATAGCTTTCATTATATTCTCGAAATGCTTTAGGACTCTCAAAAAATTATAAGTAAATTTCTTAAAAAGAAGAAAGGTGTGGCTGGAGATTTAGCTCAGTGGTTCCAGTGCCTGCCTCGCAAGCGCAAGGTCCTGAGTTCGATCCCTGTGACCACATAGAATGCTGGGCGTGGTGACTCCTGCCCACCAGCAATCAATACCACATACCACAGTGCTGGGCATGGTGGCTCATGCCTGTAATCCCAGCACCCGGGAGGCAGAGACAGGAGGATTGCTGAGTTTGAGGCTTGCCTGGGCTACATAGTGAGCTCAGAGCCAGCCTGAACTACAAAGCGAGACCCTGTCTCAAAAAAAAAAAAAAAAAAAAGAAGAAAGGTAGAACATACACAAATCACAATAACAAAAGGAAATGTGTAATTTTTAAGTGGACAGATCTAGACTCAGTGGCCATCCTTCGCATCTGTTATCTGCCCACTTTTGTCAGTGGCTGCCAATTAATAATCCTGTTGTTATCTCTCACATCTTTGTAACAAACCAAAAATATAGTGACTTGGATAATCAGCCTCTAGGGACCAAGAAGCCCCCCTGGGGTCATCTGAGCCCCCTTTTTTCATACTGTGGTAACAGCAGGTGATAGGGGAGGGGAGAGTTGACTAAAATGATTCATGTGGGTGTAAACATGTTGGCTCCCTCTACCACCATGATTCAAGTTTAAAACATGTCAAGTGAGGGCTTCTGAGACTTCAGATGTAGTGTTTATACAAATGCTATCTGAACTGAAAAAACTTGATCTTTAAATGCTTATGCAGGGTCTGGTGCTGTAGAGATCAGCAGTGTCAATCACCTCTGCTTGTGAGCAAACCAGGTTCCGAGGCAGGGTGTGGTGGTGGGGTGGACACAGGACACATACTGAGCCACTGTCACCCACTCTGTTTCCCACCTTAAAGTATGTCATTGTGGCCTTCCAAAGGACAGTCTGAGACATGCTGTGAAATGACAAGTTCTAAGAAAGGCTTTAGGAGGTGCCCGTGCACTGAGACCACCCAGCCATCAGCCAGTCTGCAGGACCTTTTCTAATTTTCACAGCAGCAGCTGAAGATAGGTACTTCCTTATTTTACCAGTGAGGAAAACACATCTTGGATGAACTGAGTAACTGGCAAAAGTTACATGGTGAGTGTTAGAGCCAGGATCAAACCTGTACATGGGAAAATTAAACAATTTTGGTTGCAAAACTAGAAAAACATTCTAGCTAGCAGAAACAAAAGGGGCAGTTTGCTGCAAGGAGTTTAGATGTCTCTCACAATGCAGCAAGAAGAGGCCATGAGGCTTTGGGGGTGAAGGAGCAGGGACAACGTTGAAGTCTGCTTGGGGAACCAACACTGCCACCTCATCTGCCATGGTCCAGCAGAACTGTGGTCTCATCACCACCTCCTTTTAAATTTTTCTATAATGTACTGGTAAGATCAAACCCAGGGCCTTGCGAATAGTAGGGGACATTCTACTCCTGAACTACATCCCAGCCCCCCTTATTTTGTTTTGAGAAAGGTTGTGCTAAGTTGCTCAGGATAATTGCTGCTTTGCAGTTCTCCTGGCTCATCCTCCTGAGTAGCTGAGATTACACCACACCTGGCATTATCACATCCTGTGGCAGAGGGACAACTACAGATCGTTCCAACATACAGATAAAGATGAACCTCAGACACCCCTAAACATTGATTGACCTGCAAACTCTACACTGTTAGGAAGATAATTCCTCGTGGAAACTAAAGTGCTTTAGCTCAAAGAAGGCAGACTGGGGGCCGGAGGGTTAGCTCAGAGGTTCCGGCACCTGCCTCGCAAATGCAAGGTCCTGAGTTCGATCCCCAGTAACCACATACAATGCTGGGCGTGGAGACTCACGCCCACCAACAATCAATACCACATACCACAGTGCTGGGCGTGGTGGCTCACACCTGTAATCCCAGCACTTGGGAGGCAGAGACAGGAGGATGCTGAGTTCGAAGCTTGCCTAGGATACATAGTGAGCTCAGAGCCAGCCTGAACTACAAAGCGAGACCCTGTCTCAAAAAAAAAAAAAAAAAAAAAAAAGGCAGACCATATAGGAGTCAGCTGAAGCCAGACAACCTGCCCCCACAAATTCGAGTCTGTCCCTGTATAAAGCTTTGGGTTTGTCCATTATCCTACTCTACCTCTTAAATATGCATCAGGCTGGATTTCCTGTTACTCAGATGTCAGGAACTGAAGGGGAAGGAGGAGAGTTAGTATCACAAGAGAGAAATGAAGTGTTTTATGATTCTAAATTTAAAACACTTCTCTTTCTGGCCAGTAAAGTATGTGTCCAGCCAGGAGCATTTGGGATCTCTTTGGAATTAAAACCCTGAGCCTGACCTTGGGTTGGGTCCCCACCCACCACCTACTCTCTGTCCTACCTTGGGCAGGATGCACCACTTGATGAGTCATGTTTTCTCTACCTGCGAAATGTGCTCAAATCCTCCTGGCCACTAGCTCTGAACCTGGACGGAGCAGGTGCTCAACAGAGAAGATGCTCCTGATACATGTTCTTCCCACCCACCCCCTGCAAGCACTCCAAAAAATTACATGGTATTTTTCATAATTCTGAGGACAACTTGGTCATTTCTTCTTGTAGGTGTAGTCCTTCTTATGGGAGAACACTCAGTTATTTCATGATGGCATTCGCCCCTCCCAAAAGCATCGAGGGCCCCAAAATGCAGACAAAGATGAGCACCTGGACCCCACTGAACCATCAGCTTCTGAACGACCAGGTGAGTGACCAGAGCTAGTTTATCTGTTGGATCTATGCCTTAAAGAAAATAAATAGTAGTAAAATTTTACTTATCAACATTAGAGCAGGAACTGTTTAGGACTGTGCCATGGATGAAGAAAAGACAGCAAAGCATTTATTTAAAAAGCTTTTATTGAGTGTCTGCTGTGTGCTCAAGGCCAGCAATAGACACAGAGTTCCTGCCTGAAATGAAAATGCCTTCGGTTTGCCCTTTGCGGATTGGCCACTTCTCCTCTCTCCCATCCTAGCTACCTCTTTCATTGCTGGGTCCCCTCTTGGTCCACTGGGATTGGAAGGGTCTGCAAGGAGTTTCCAAAACACAGGCTTCCTGGCTAGAGTTGAGGTCACTGGGTAAGACTGCACAGGAAATGTCTCTAGTACATTTCACCCAAGTACACACAGCACTCTTGAGTACTTGGGTTCTCCTAGAAAGCTGATTTCCTGGCTGCCTTCTGGGACAGCATTAACAGAATTCACCAATTGAAGGAGTGCTGTGGATTGCTGGGCTATGAGGTTGCCTGTACTCCGAGGATTTCTTTCCTGCTCTGGTGAGGGCCAGTGTTTCTGTTTGGGTCTGTGAGCTCCTGTGAGCAAATCCTGTACATCAGGACCACACCTAGTCGGCTGTAAAATTCAGTCCATGGGTCTAAAACTGACCTTGCTGTCTTGCTCCCACACACCAATTCCTCCTCCTGAAGAAAAACACCACTGCTCTGCTCCAAGTTACTTAGGTAGGAAATCTCCCCTCTCCCTGTTGGGTCGTGGGTTTGACGCCCCCCTCCCAGTTTACAAGTGAATATTTTAACATTTATTTATGGAATTGACAACCTGACAGTTTCACAGTAAAAGATGTAGATTCCTGGGTCAGAGACAAAAAGCTTTCCTCCCAGCACAGCAATCAGGATGGGTGGGACTCTGGTGGTCATCTTGTGCCAGGGCCTGAGTCCCAGGTGCAGATAAAATAACACCATTTGCACAGCAGCTGGGGAGGAGCCAGAGCCCCACTGCTTGTCCAGTAAGCAGTGAGTGCAGCTGGCTGTGCTTGTCCCAGAGCAAGGCCCGGCCCTTGGTCCTCCACACATTTGCCTTCCTGCAATACACCCTGGAACGACTGCCCCAGTGGAGAGTGCCAGCTTGCTCCAGTGCGCCAGGACTCTCGGGGGCAGGAGAGGATGTGGAGGTGGACCTGCCAGCAGCCTTGCCTTCACATGCATTTGCTTTCATGTTCTGGGTCTTCCCCCCAGGCCGCTCATGTGGCCCCTTTCCCATCCCACGCATCCTGCCAGCTCCAGTCTCACCTGCAGTAACCCTACCCAGGTTCACTGCCGCTGGCTCTGCCCCTGGATGATCTTTCTGAAAGGCCAGTCCCATTTTTTTTCCCACTCCCAAGGTAAATCCCAAACCCCCAAGTGGCTCACTAAGACCCCTTTGTGGCCTAACCTCAGCCAGGCTCCGAATCTCACCTGTGCCACTGCCTCAGGCCCAGAGCCAGGCCGCTGTCAGAGTCCCCTAAGCCTGCTCTGCCACCCATGATGGTCAACTCCAGCACCTCTCCTCCATGCCTCCTGTTCTTGGCTCTCTGTTTGCAGCTTTCCACTCCCCTCCAAATGCTTTAAACTGAGCCCGGCGTGGTGTCATGTGCCTATAGTCCCAGCACCTAGGAGACTGAGGCAGGGAGATCACCAGGAATTTGAGGCCAACCCAGGATACATAGTTCAAAGCCAGCCTGAACTACAGAGCGAGACTTTGTCTCAAAAATAACTTGAAGCTGGAGATCCTCCCTCTGTCTTTTATCCCCAGGGCCTGATCTGGCTCTTGGAGCCCAAAATGTGGACCAGAGTCCAGCCTTCCTGGTCCCTGTCACTGATTGTCACCTGGCCTGCTCTGTCTCCTTCCTTTGCCCAGAGGGCCCTTCGCCTCTCTGACGCTAACAGGTGTGCATCAAACCTGGCTCCTCTCAGCACGTTCTCTTTCTACTCCTCTGATCTGAACTGGAGCAGTCTCTGGGAGAGACAGAGGAGCTGGGCCAGGCATTGGAATGGTGAGACATACAATGGAGAAGACCCAAAATAGGAAAAAGATAAATGAAGAAACCTCTACCTGCGAATACCAGTCTCTTCAAATCTTGTACCTTCAGCACAGTGTTTATTTCCTCAGCACCTGTTTGCAGTGCTCTGAGCTCCCCGACAGTTTACATAACACATGATCCACTTCCCTCCCCAGACTTCAGTGTTTGGTTTTGAAATCTGTTTCCCCGTAGAATTGTGAAGGTTTTATGCACTTGTGAAAAAGTGACTTGAATGGAAATTTACATTTGTTGGATGCCTGGATTTTTTTTCCTTTAAAAATTAAGAGGCTTGATTCATGTGAAAGAAGAGGTGCCTTGCCCATGAAAATACCTATGTGCCCGTTGTGAGATGGGTGACTAGAAAAACAAATTCCTTTTTCTGTTTGGTTTGCTTTCATTTTGCTTCTGTAGTGCTAGATATAGAACCCAGGGCCCTGAATGTGCTAGTCAGGTGCTGTAGCACTGAGCTGCACCCCAGGCCCAAGAAGCAGATTCTGAAGTGAGCATGTGGGACCCCCAAGGACAAGAGGGGAGAGGAGCCGAAGAGAACAAGGTGCTTGATGCAGTCTCAAAGGGCTTCACTGACACTGGGACACACCACTAGCACCACCTTACTACCGAGCAAGCACACTGCCTGTTCTGTGGAGCCTGCTGCCCCTACCCTGGGACTTACCAGGCTGGGCAGCTCTCTCAAGCTTCTCTCTGTCACCCAACAGCCTCCCAACAGATTCAGGAATAAAAATCCTTCAGTCCTGGAGGACAGTCAGTACACCAGGGTGTTACAGCTTGAGTCTTGATGTCCCCTCAAAGCCTCATGCAGTCATAGGTGATGCTTTTTCTGGAGTTGACTCATGGTGCGTACAAGGCTCAAGGGCACAGGGTGAGTGCTGCCCACCCTGAGTAATCTACGTAAGATAAAAGGAGCAGAAAGAAACACTTGAGGGCCATGAACTGTTGCTCCTCTGCCACTCTGCCTTCAAGCCATTAATTATGGACTAAAACCTCTGCGAACTGAGCCAAATAAACTTTTGGGTGTTGGGTATTTTGTCTCTGCAAGGAGAGAAAAGTAGCTAAGACAAACAGAAAGGTTTACATGGTCTAATCTTCATTCTTTAAAGGATTCTGTCACACTTAGTGATAATTTCTTGAAAAAATTTTATTTTTATTGTTCAGAACTCTCACATATACCAAGAAATCTAATTAGGTTCTAGTTTGGAGTAAAATTATATTTAAAAATCTTTCCATGTATATACACACATGTGCCTTGATGTACACAGACACACACATAGAACTTGTATGTGATGACATTTAATTATTATTACTGCACACTCCCAAATTTAGATAGTCATTGGTGGCTGGAGGAGTGAAAATGTTAGAAGGGAATTTTCTTTTTTGCTTTATATTGTGTACTACTATTTCAAATTTTAAAGGTTTAAAAATAAATACAATAGTTCTGAGAATCAAAAACTCGGTTTCAGATCAGCTGTCCCAATAATTTCCTGTATGGTTTGAGAAATGGGCTTGATCTTCTTTTGTAAAATAGGTCACTTGGATCACATGACCTCAAAGGTCCCTTCCACATTGAACTTTTCAACTGTATGAAAGGGTTTAAAAATAGATACCCGAGGACACAGCATCCACAGAGATGCTCAAAGGGGTTTTTCTCACCTCAAAACAGAGCATTGTCACCAACAATTGATGTAATTGTAAGGTCTTGTTTTGTTTGTGTTTGAATTTGGCCCTTCTTCTCTTGAGTGATAGTTTGTCAAATATGTAACTGTCTCAGACTAAAATAAGAGTCACGGAATTTTAACTTCACAGCAGGCTTTAAGCAGAAAGATTGAATTTAAATTTAGAAGCTTTAAAATAAAAAAATCACGAGGATAGGTAAATGCAATCGATTACAAAGTAATTCAGGCACTGACAATTTTAAGAAGAGGGAGGTTTTTCAATTATATCTCTTCACCATCCAGTGTTATAATTAAAGCAATCTTCCCCCCTACACAGACAAGGGTAACTATAAACACTAATGGATAGGACAATTTGTTTAACTCTGGTAATCATTTCACTGTGTAGATGTATATCAAAATATCATGTTGTACACTTTAAGTACATACTATTTCTAAAAAGCAAGTGAGCCACATTTCTCCTAGAGTGTAGTCTACATCGGTACAGATGTTCAAGGGGTGTTCTGAGCAAAAGTACCTTGTTGTAGCTGACCAGTCATAATTTAGGAGCCCCCCCAATCCTTCCCTCCTGCACTGTAATGATGTCATAGGGAGAAATATGTCATTTCAGTGTCAATAGACTGAAATAACAACTACGGGATTGCAACTTAACAGCAGGCTGTGAGTAAACTGTGATATAAACAAACTGCAGCATTCTGCAAGAAAGGAAGATCTATTTTAATATTTCCATTTTATATAGACATTTTGTTTTCCAGCTCTTTAAAAGAAAGAGTTGGACTGTAAATCATTGAAATGAAGATTCACTCCTCACCAGGAAATACAAGATTTAACAGTCCAGCTGAGGACCAGATTCACCCAAATTATATTTCTTGTCATGGGTTGGGTTAGAACCTGATCTGAGGATTTCCAACTGCATGTGTCCTTTCATTCCCCAGAAGTTTCTGCTTGGGTCTAGGTACTTTCTAGTAAATGACTGGATTTGCCTGGTCTCCACTTAGTTGTTGGCTTTGCTTTAGCCTGCCCAACACTCTCACTGTCTACACCCTATCTTTCCTGCTACCTCTTTCAGGACTATTTTTTCCCTCCAAGTCAGTGTTCTCTGTTTCCAGTGAACCCCATCACTGATGGATACCAGGATAGTGCAATCAGTATCCTTCTGAAAGCTCACTGTGGTCTCCGGATATAACCTGCTTCCCAGTCTCAGGCCAAAGCATGGACAACAGTTCATCCTGAATGTAAGGCTGGAAATGGGTGTGTAGCTCAGCCTGCCTATCACACATAAGGACCTGGGTTCGACCCCAGCACTGCAAACAAATCCACACTGTAAGGCTGGAAGTCAGGGTGGAGAAGACCAAGATTCAAGTGAGGAACAAAGGGCAGAACTGAGCTGAACTGATAGTTTGGAATTGGTGATTTTTTTTAAATTGAATTCTTTATTGGTACAATTTACATACATTGCACAATCACATGTGACATTGGGGAATTTGTACCAATATATGACACAAGTCAATTCTCATTTTTACCCATATCCCCACCCACCCACACCTCCCCACCCTCTATACGCATGCTTTTTTATTTTCTTTCAGAATCATATTTATTCCTTCCCCTCATTACATCCCCACACCAAATTTCCTTTGGAAATTTCCCATTCTACAAAGACCATTATACTTTCTAGAGCTCATTTGCATCTACAGGTGCTCATATCAATTAGAAGATCTGGTATTTGCCTATCTGTGATCTATTGATTTCACTCATTAGCGTGTCCTCCAGGTGCATCCATTTGCATGTAAATGAATCAATCTTGTCATTCTTTATGGCAGAGTAGTACTCCATTTTACTAAAAAAAACACATCTTCTTTATCCAATCTCCAGTTGATGGGCATTTGGGTTGTCTCCAAGACTGAGCTATCACAAATTGAGCTGCTATGAACAAGAGTGCACATCTGTCTTTCCAATGTGATTTTTAAAATTCTTTTGGGTATATTCCTAGCAGGGGGATAGCAGGGTCAAATGGGACCCCTAGTCCTAGTTTTCTGAGAAATCTCCATACATATCTCCACAATGGTTGCACAAGTCTACAATCCCACCAACAGTGGAGAAGGGTTCCTTTCTCCCCACAGCCTTGCCAGCATTTATTGTTGGTTGATTTTTGTAATAGCAGCCATTCTTTGTGGAGATGAAATCTCAGTGTTGTTTTCATTTGCATCTCCCGAATGACCAGTGATGTTGAACATTTCTTCATATGTTTCTTAGCTGCTTTGACTTCTGCTTCTGAGAAGTGTCTGTTCATTTCAGATGCCCATTTTTGAATTGGGTCTTTAAACTTGGGGAGGCTGATCTGTTTAAGTTCTTTATATATTGTAGATAATAGCCCTTTGTCTGATAAACAGCTAGTAAATATTTTTCCCCTGTTGTTGGTGGTCTTTTGGCAGTGTCAGTGACTTCTTTTGCTGTGCAAAAGCTTTTCAGTAGGATGAGATCCCATTTGTTGATTCTTTCTGCTAGTTCTTGTGCTAGAGAGGCTTTATTCATAAAGTCTCTGCCTAAGCCAATGTCTCCAAGAGTTTTACCTAATCTGTTTTCCAGCAGGCTTATTGTTTCTGTTTTAATGTTTAAGTCTCATATCCATTGTGAGTTTAGTTTTGTGCATGGTGAAAGAGATAGGTCTAGCTTTAGCTTTTGGCAGGTTGAAGCCCAGTTTTTCCAGCACCATTTGTTAAAGAGGCTGTCTTTCCTCCAT
>PVIC010012443.1:0-39687 GCA_004025085.1 Thryonomys swinderianus
AAAGGAAGGAAGGAAGAGAGAAAGAGAGGGCTGGGGATTTAGCTCAAGTGGTACCATGCCTACCACCCTGGAAGCACAAGGACTCAAGTTCAATGCCCAGTACTGCCAAAGGGAAAAAAACATGTTTAAAAAGAAAGAAAAGGCCTTAGCAGATCCCTGAAGCACATTACTGGACTTGGCTGGCTCGTAATGGAGGAGTGACCTTGGGTGGCATGTCTGGCACTGGCTCATTCCTGTCTGATGCTGCTTCCCTACTTGCTTCCTGGCCATCATCAACTGAGAACTTTGCCACACATACCATCTTCCCTGTTCTTGCCTTCGAGCCTGCTGACCCTGGAGAAAACCCCCTCAGCTGTGGGCCAGCTGCTCAGGGTTCTCCTCCTCTCCTTAGGTGTGGGAAGTCCTCCTGAGGGTCTCCCCTCTCTTGAGGTGCCCAGAGTGGCCCAGCCCCACAGGCTAGAAGCAGAATGGGGTTGTCAGACCCCAGGAAGGGAGGAAGGAGGGCAAGTGCTGAGCAGGGGTGGAGCCAGGGGTTGGTGAGAAGCGGGGAATTCTGAAGGTGGGCCATAGCAGTGGGTCACAGGGAGCATAGTAGAGCACGCCTATGTTCAGTCCCTCTATGTAAAGAAGAAGGGACCTAGGAAAAACACCCAAAGTGAACCACCGTGGCACAGTTATCATCTCAGCCACTTGGAACTGAAGCCGGAGGGTCTCCAAGGGGCGGCCAAACCAACCAGGCGCCCCAGTGAGAGGCCAGCGATATGGCTCAGTGGTAAAGTGGAACCTGCTACCCAAGAGGCCTTGGGTTACAACCCAGGACCACAGGGAGGGGGATCCAAAAGAGAAAGAAGTAAAACTGGAAATTTTACCTATAGAAAGTCCTGGATCAGTCACAATATAAGTGTTGGCGCTAATGAAAAAATTCAGCAAAGAATTCCTATGGGATTCAAGACACACATTTCTCCCTGACCCAGGTGGGGGTGGGATGCCCCAAGATCACACAAAAACCATGCTGAACGTATACAGCACTAATGGACACCTCACAGTTACACTTCAGATAATTCTAAATCTGCAAGAATATGATGTCAAACAGTGAACTACGCCAAGCACTGGAAGACTTGAACACTGAACCCTACAGGTTGTTCCTTAAAAGTGAGCCTGTGTCTGAGAAGCAGGAGGTCCCCAGGCGGGCTGTCTTGGGGCGGTTGGGAATCCGCTCAGCTGCGGCCATTTACAGTGGGAAGAGCCTGGAAGCACCGGCGCGGGCCAGCTGCCACAGGACATGCCTCAGCTCCGCGTGCAGCAGCGGGACAATCTCTCAGGAGTCAATGCCCCGGAACAGACATGGGTCTGGGCACCTCACTCCTGAGGAGGGGCTGCTGGACTCCAGGATGCACAGACTGGGGGTGGACGTTCCTATAGGGGCTGAGCATGGAGAGCAGGGAGCAGCCAGCAGAGGCCCGAAGCCAGGGCCTCCCTACTTGCTTTGTTTGTTTTTATTTCTGAGACAGGGTCTCACTTTGTAGTGCAGACTGGCCTGGAACTCACCCCCCCACCACCACCACCCTCACCTCAGCCTCCTGAGTGCTGAGATCATAGGGGTATGCCACATGCCCTCAGCTCCCCTCCACACCCAAACTGGTCCCACAAAGGGGGCAGGGCGTGTTCCCCAAGGAGAGAAAAGGGGTGCAGACCAGGCAGTTTCCCAGCAAGTGCCCTGCCCCTCCTCCACTGGACACTGGGCAAGTCTTGTCTGAGGCCGAGCAGCTTTTCCCAGAGTATCTTCTTACCTTCTCACAGACTTGCAAGGCCCCCTCAGAGCACCTGACCTGAGAGAATTCAGAGCCACGAGGATTATGCAACACTTGCCTGTCCAGAAGTGGTTAGTCTTTAGACACTCAGCAGGCTGGGGCCCTCCTTGAGTCCACACCTCAGAAGCTGTCGTAATCCTGTTACATAATGGGTGGGGGCAGCCGCCCAGTCTGGGCTCAGGAACACCCCAGGTAGGCCAGTGGGGCACAGCTGAGCATGGGAGTCTCACTGTGAGCAGCTGCCTGGGGCACAGGTGCTGCCTGGAGGGCTTTTTTCACCAAGAAGATGCAGGTGGGGATGGGAATGACCAGGATCCCAGTGTTGGGCACGGCCCTGAGCCCCAGACATCCCTACACTCACACCTCACTGGGCTCCTGGAGCAGCCTGAGCCCCAGGATCCCCCTGAAGGAACCACCGAGGCTCAAAAGGCAGGACCAGGGGGGCCGGAGGGTTAGCTCAGTGGTTCCGGCGCCTGCCTCACAAGTGCAAGGACCTGAGTTTGATCCCCGGTAACCACATATAATGCTGGGTGTGGAGACACGCCCACCAACAATCAACACCGCATACCACAGTGCCAGACGTGGTGGCTCACACTTGTAATCCCAGCACTCGGGAGGCAGAGACAGGAGAATTGCTGAGTTCGCGGCTTGCCTGGGCTACGTAGTGAGCTCAGGGCCAGCCTGAACTACAACACGAGACCCTGTCTCAAAAAGCAAAAAAAAAAAGGCAAGACCAAGCCCAAAAGGGCTGCCCACACATCAGCTCTGGGGAACAGTAGCCTTGTGGGGACCAGGCTACACAGGACTGTCCAAAGAGCTGGCCCAACCAGCCAGGTGCACGTCAGAAGACCTGGGCTAAAAGGCTGACATGAGAGGCATCAAGCACCTCTGTTGCCCACCATGGAGCAGGTGGCAGCTGCTAGAATCAGACCCTGAGTGCTTGGCCCTGTAACATCAGGCCCAGGGGAGGGCGAAGCCCCCCCTGGGCACTTAGTTACAGAGTCAAAGAGGAGACTAGAACCCCGCCCTGGACCCTGGTTCTGTATCTGCTGCCTCAGATGGAAAGCTAGAGGTAGGAATCTCACAGAGCCTTTTCCAGTTTTCATGAAAAATAACTTTTTCCATTAAAAAAAGACCAGGGCTAGATATGCAGGAGGCACAGAACCCAGGCAGCTGTGCGGTGGCCCTGGCCCCCAGTACCGAGCCCAACCCCACTGGGGAACCGTTACTGTCAGAGGTGCCGCAGGGTGGTGACCAAGCTGGCTACCAGCTGGCACCAGGCATGAGTGAAGCTGGTCACTTTATGGTGGTAGATCAGTGTGTGTGTTGTGCGTGTGGCCACGGTGCTCATGGAGGACTCTGTGCCTGTGTGCTATGAACACTTGGGTGTGCTGTGAGGGCATGTAGATGCACAAACATGCCACCTGTGTCTGGTGTGCCCATGTGTCCAGTGTGGGCCCACCAGCCTGTACTCCCACTCGCTCACACCTGTGCCTGAGTGCACACACATGCAGCTTGGCACCCTCTCTTCCAACTGCTGCCTGCCTGCTCTGGCATCAGCCAGGTCCCTTGAGCCCTGCCGGTCCCCACAGCACCCACACTGCCTTCCCGGGCCTGAGCTCAGATGACACATCAGTGGTCCAGGCAGCACCCCAGGTTCCCTCCTGCCCTTCAGTATATATCCCCAGCTCACATGGCCCTGGCCCAAGCCCTGCCACATCCTGGTTTCTGTGACCCCAGGTGAGACTGGGGCCCAGTTTCAGGTAGGCTCCCGAAGCTCACCCTCTTTACTCAAGAGTGGGAGATACTGAAACCTCCTCCGAGTGTTCAAGAGGAAGGGAAGGGGCAAGAGTGTGAAGCTCAGAGGATCCTGGAAGGGTCCTGTCCAGGTGCCACTCTAGCCCCTGCCTGTGTCTGTGCCTGGGAGGAGCAGTGCCCCTGTGCACACTGCAGCTCATGGGCCTCCGAGGGGCCCAGAGCCATGTGCTGCCCCTGTCTGCTGCACCTTCCCTTGGAGGCCCCAGCCTGTCCTCACCAGGCTGGACACCTATGTGTGCGGCACAGGGATGGGTGTGTTGATGCCCACGCAAGTGCCCACTTTCCCTCCCCAAGGTTCCCTCACCTCTGCTGAACCCTGTGCCCCGTCTGCCTGAGGCAGCCACGCCAAGCAAGCTCTGAGCTGGCCACTTGGTGACTGTGGACAGGAATCTGGCTTTACCTCCAACCTGTCTCCTCAGGGCACATATCTGTGACCCATGTCAGCCTTCAGTGCTGGGGGACAGCAGCATGATAACCTCAGACTGATGTGAAGGCCCTGAGGATGGAGGGCACGGTGCCCAAGAGATAGGTCCTGGTCCCTGCACATGGGCTTTATTTGGAAAAAGAGACTTGGCAGATGAAAGTGAGGTTAGGAAGGCAAAACACTAGTGGGTCCTTCTTCCCTTGCCATGACTGGGCCACAGTGCCCAGGAAATTGGGACAGTTTTCAGCATGTGACAGTCACCTCATCAGTTCTACAGTCAAAACATGTACCTTCCTCCCTGACCCATGGGCCACCTGGAACACCTCACACCACACCACCCCTCAGAGCAAAAGGCAGAACTCCATTCCTAGAACAGTTTCAAAGGTTCACAAAACTGGGCAGAACAGAGCAGGCAGGATGGTGCTCCCATTACCACCTGGCTCGACCCCTCTCCGCTATGCAGAAGACATCTGAGGATCCTGGAAGACACAGGGAATTCCATGGGATATGCAGGTAGCAGCTCAGCTGAGGCCAGGGTTTCTTAGGAGAACAGCACCACACAAGCGGCTCCACCAGCCCCAGGTGTTTCAGTCTTGCTCCCGGATGGCATAACGGCCACCCTGGCCACAGGTGTGGACCGAGGTGCAGGTGGGATGCTGTCCCAGAGGGCAGGAAATACATCCCACAAACACCTCGGAGCATCCCTTCCAGGAAGAGACCCACCACCGCCTCTGGGCTCCTTCCATAAAGAAGGTAGGGTGACCTGGAAGGGTGCAGGGCTGGGGGGCAAGTGCACACAGAATCTGCACACGTTCAGTCACTGTGTGACTGCAGCTTCTGACGCCAGGAGTGAGGTGGCCAGGTGCATGCCCAGTGGATATAATGGCACATGACACTGTTAGAGCCACTTGGCAGGACCTTGCAGGTAACTCCACAGGCCCGTGACTATTTTTTTCTTTCTTTAGTTTGAGAGAGAGAGAGAGAGAGAGAGAGAGAGAGAGAGAGAGAGAGAGAGAGAGAGAGTGTCTTTTTTTAAATTCTGAGACAAGTGGATCCTGCTAGGTCAGTGAGTTACCTAGGTTAGAGCCAAACTTGTGATCCTCCTGTCTCAGCCTCCCAGAAGGCTGGGATTACAAACATGGGTCACTACACTCAGGTCCATAAGCTTTTCAGAGCAAGCTATGGCATCCTCCATAGATTACTCTTTTCAACTGGAGGAATAATTTATAATTGGTTCTGGGACTCAGAGAGCACTTGACCATGAGCCACCAAGTCATCATGAGCTGGCTGTCATTATTGGCTGCTGTCTCACTAATGCATACAACTGGGACTCTGGAAAGGTACTGGCCCAGGCAGCTCCTGGAAATATGAGTGCATTGCGTGAGTGAGCTGCCCAGATACCCCAATGCACTGTCCCTGCCCCAAACAGTGACATTCGTCCCATGAGCACTGCCACACAGAGTAGGGGGCGCTCAGATTTCCAGAAGTGGCATTGGGGAAAGGGCAGACTAAGTCCTCTGATGGTTTTGCCAAACTGCCCCCAAAGCCATCAATTCTGAAATGGGATCAAGGGAGTTGAGGTGGAACTGCTGAAGCAGGACAACCCCTTCAGTCTTTAAGCTCCTCCTGCAGAGGGAAAGAGGGTGCCTCAGGAGGGACCTCAGGGAAGATCCTACACTAACAGGGCAAGTGAGGGACACCTGGGAGGGACCAGGTGAGTGCTCTGGGAGCTCGGGAATGGTTCAGGTGGGCAGGGGCCACCTTAAGCAGCAGGTGCCCTTGGCCAGCACCTGGGAACCAGGCCCTCTGCCCCAGCTAGCTCAGAAAGGGTCTCACTGCTGCTTCTCTGTGGGTGGCTGTTCCCAGTCAAGGATGCTGGAGCAGAACTAGAGCTGGCATGGCACCCATGGCACAGCAGCTCTGGAGTAGCCCATCTGCCAGGGAGGCAGGGCTTCCTCTTCCAGTGCAGTGTTTCAGGAAAATACTTCTGTCTCAAAGGCACAATAATTCTACTTCCATGGGACTAGGATGTGGTTTTATGGTAGATAATTTTTCAAGAATGTCAGAGGCCTTGGGTGGGATCCCCAGTATAGTAAAAAATAAAACAAAATTCCATCATCATTGCCTGCTCCCTTTTCCACGGTGGCACCATGCCCAGGCCTCTCATGATCTTTTCATTTATTTTGTAAACCTCAGTATGGAGATCTGGGTGGCGAATCTGAGGAGGGCTGTTCCCCCAGTGTAATGGTACTCTCCAAATCCTTCCTACCAGCACAGACTATATATTACACCCTCGTTCTCCCCTACCTGCAAAGCATCAGCACCATGCAGCTGAATTTCAGCGGGCTGCGGGCCCTGGTTACAGGGGCAGGGAAAGGTGAGTGGATCAGGAGCTGTGGGAGCCAGAGGTGGGGAGATTGAAGTGGCCAGCCCAAAAGTGACAGACCCATGGGCACTGTGGCAAACTGTGCCCCAAGCACCCAGGGAGAGCTGCTCTCTAAACCTGGCTGGAGCCCCCACTGAACCAAGACGCCAACAAAAAAAACCCTGAGAAAAGAGAGCTGGCTCTGGCTCCAGAGAAGCTCTAACTCAGGCTGGACCACTGGGGGTCCAACAACAGGCCCTCCCTTGGGCCTGCTGGGAGGCAACTGCCATGGGGGCTCCCTTGCCTGACCCTGGTCAGCTGATCCTCTGACCTGGGCCACACTTGATCCAGGATCACCAGCAGCTTCTCAAGGCTTATCCCAGGGCAGCAGCGGCTGACCCCTTGCTTCCACCTGCTCCCTGACCTCAGCCATAGCCAAGCTCACAAGTCCCCTTTTGCAGGGATTGGTAGGGATACAGTGAAAGCCCTGCATGCCTCCGGAGCCAGAGTGGTGGCTGTGACCCGCACCAATGCCGACTTAATCAGCCTCTCCAAAGAGGTGAGTCATGGGGCCCCCAGGCTATGGCCTGCACCCACTCTCACTGACACCTCAGGGGCCACCCCACAATGTCTCCACAGTGTCCCGGGATTGAGCCTGTGTGCATAGATCTGGGCAACTGGGAAGCCACAGAGCAGGCACTGGGCAGGGTGGGACCTGTGGACCTGCTGGTCAACAATGTGGCCATAGTTCAGATGCAGCCCTTCCTGGAGGTCACCAAGGAGGCCTTCGACAGGTAGGACACAACTGGGGACTAAGCCAGGCTGGGGAGGGCTGCTGAGGACAGGTGTGGGGAGACAGGGGGTCACCATCCCTCTCTCTGCCAGGTGCTTCAGTGTGAATCTGCGTTCTGTGTTGCAAGTGTCCCAGGTGAGCCAGTGAAAAGGTGTGCCTTGGCCGTGGCTGGGGTGTGGAGGAGTGAGCTGCCACCAATTCTTGCCTTCCAGATCATAGCCAGGGGCATGATTGCCCGAGGAGTGCCAGGATCCATTGTCAACATCTCCAGCATTGCGGCCCATGTAACTATTCCCGGCCTGCTCACCTACAGTGAGTGCATCCCACCCACTCAGGCCTGGGCTCCAGAGCACAGCCTGGAAGAGATGCAGTCCTGAGTGGTCCTTCCCAACAGGCTCCACCAAGGGTGCAATGACCATGCTAACCAAAACAATGGCCGCGGAGCTGGGGCCCCACAAGGTGAGTGGGGGGGGGGGGGGCAAGCAGGCCCTGGGGCCAGGTCAGGGCTTTAAGGATGAACATGGGCCCGGGCCTGCAACCAGGAGAGGGTCTAAGCAGTAGGGTCAGGGCTCAACCGAACCCAGGAATCTCAGTCTTGGGGGGCCACGGGGTGTGGCCAAGGGCTAAGGCCACCAACCCTGCCCCTGGCCCCAGATCCGGGTGAATGCTGTGAACCCCACCGTGGTGCTGACCGATATGGGGAAGAAAGTCATGGCCGACCCTGAGTTATCCCGAAAGATGATGGAGCGTCATCCCCTGAGAAAGTTTGCAGGTTAGGGGGGGGAATGGGGGTTCGGGCCCAGGAGAAGCCGAGGAGCCGCCCTGACATGCCTACCACTCCGCAGAGGTGGAAGACGTGGTCAGCAGCATCCTCTTCCTGCTCAGTGACCACAGCGCCTCTACCACTGGCTCGGGGATCTTGGTGGACTGCGGCTACCTGACTTCCTAGGACAGAGTAGACTCAGCCGGACCAACAACAGCGCCGCCGCCTGACTCACCCCACTATGGCCTCTCCCACATGCGCTTGCGGCGACCTGCCCTCAAGGCTCGACTCCGCCCATGTCTGAACACGCCCCCTTGACGCGATCCCGCCCGAGCCTCGCCCCTCACCCCCGAACCCGCCCCCGCACCCCTCCCCTCTTCTCCTACCCCTTCCGCGCTTGCCCCTGACGCTTTGCCTAAATAAATGGGCGCCATTGTCCGGTTCCAGCGTGAGCCAGCTTTCCGAGTGGGCACTGTGCAGTGGGCGGGAGCCTCAGGGAATGGACCGGCTGTCGTCTGTCAGCCCCGCCGCCTCGACCAAAGGGCAGCAGTTCGTAGGGGGCCGCACTACCCACAGCACGCCCAGGGCCCAGGCGAGACCTGTCCTGGCCCGCGTCTGGCGCTGGCCTCTGTCCGCTAACGGAGAGAAGCCCTGGACCGGGCGCCCACAGGTGCGGTGGGCTAGAGTTCAGAAGAATGGGACGGGTCACGTGTAGCTAGCTCCACCTGCTCTGGTCCCTACTCCTGCCCCAGCTTTGCCCATCTTCCGAGGCCCCATACAGTACAAGAGCCCTGCCAGCCCAGGGCTTGCCAGAAAGTCCTGCTGGACTTTGCTTGACACTACTGTGCCATGTGGGAGGCTGTCTGTCCTGAGGTGGCCAGCAGTGGGCCTGCCACAGAATTCAAACTTCCTGAGGGGACAGATGGCCAGGAGCTGGGGTATAGCCTTCCAGGCAGTGGCTGAGTTCTCTGTTTTATACACAGCTGCAGGTCTCTTCAGGAATTTACTACGTCTTTTTTTTTTTTTTTTAAGACAGTTCTCGCTTTGTAGTTCAGGCTGGAATCCTCCTGCCTCTGTCTTCCAAGGGCTGGGATTACAGGCGTGAAGTCATCAAACCTGGCATTGTGATATGTGGTACCACAGATCGAACTCCAGGCCTTGCGCTTGCCAGGCAGACGCCGGAACCACTGAGCTAAATCCCTAGCCTACCTCTATGCTTTAGAATAACCCTCTTGTCTGGGAAAAGCATACTCACCTGTGCTCCTTAAACCACACTTGGATTTTTTTTTTTAAAGCCCCGCCCGGGGGGGCGGAGAAGATTCCGCCCCGCCCATCCTTCAGCCAAGTAGGAGACCTATTATTTGAATATCTCCGCCCCTTCCGCAAAAATCTCTCAGAAATCTTTCCGCAACACTCGGTCCTGGATCTTGTAAGTGCCCGCTGAGCGCGCGGGGCCCAGGACGCGTCACCATGGACCTGGGCTTGGCTGGCCGTCGCGCGCTGGTCACTGGCGCCGGCAAAGGTGTGTCAGTGGGTGGGAGCGGACAAAGCTGGCCGGTGGGCGAGGATCAAGGGCCAGTCCAGGCAGGGTGCACACAGGCTGAGCCGAGTTCCCTACAGGCATCGGGCGCAGCACGGTGCAGGCTCTGTCCGCGGCGGGTGCGCGCGTGGTGGCCGTGAGCCGGACGCAGGCCGACCTGGACAGTCTCGTTGGTGAGGTAGGGCTGTGGCAGTTGGGAGCCTCTGTGCCCCTGCCTTCCCTCTCGGCGTTGTGGCTGGCGGGGACGCCCAGCACCCATTCCCACGATCGCTGTTAGCTTGAGCCTCCCTGGGTTTGGGAGGAGCCTGAAGCGTTTGCTGAGCAGGCCAGACAGAGACTGCCATGCTGGGGGCCAAAAAGAAGTGCGCTTCTGGCGGCGTCCCGCTTCTCCTTCGTACCGCCCATGGCCCGCTCAAGGGCGCCCCCTAGGTCTTGACCCTCCAACTGGAAGCCCCTCCAATCCGCTTCTCCAGTTCGGTCCCGCTCCTCAGGGGCCCTTCTCGGGTAGAGAGCCCGCGATCGCTGTGCCTCCCTTTTAGTGTCCCGGGGTAGAGCCTGTGTGCGTGGACCTGGGCGACTGGGAAGCCACAGAGCGAGCGCTGAGCAGCGTGGGCCCCGTGGACCTGCTGGTGAACAATGCTGGCGTGGCACTGCTGCAGCCTTTCCTGGAGGTCTCCAAGGAAGCCATCGACACGTGAGGCAGCAGAGGCCACAGGACTTGGGGGAGGAGCTGTCCTTTCGACCCTCGCCCAACCAGGGTCTGTCCATCCACCACAGGTCCTTTGCTGTGAATCTGCGGGCTGTCATCCAAGTGTCCCAGGTGAGCAGCCCTGCGGGGTGGAGACCGAAGGGTGTCAGGTCTGCTGATTTTCCTTTGTGGCTTCAGGTTGTTGCCAGGGGCATGATAGCCCGAGGAGTGCCAGGGGCCATCGTGAATGTCTCCAGCCAGTCTTCCCAGCGCGCACTCATCAACCACAGTGTGTACTGTAAGTGGCTCTTGCCGAACTGCCCCACCCTGCCCCACCCCCACTTGGTCTCCATGATGTCCCTCCTCACAGGCTCCACCAAAGGTGCCCTGGACATGCTGACCAAAGTGATGGCACTCGAGCTCGGGCCTCACAAGGTGAGTAGGCTGGAGTGCCCCTACCACCCAGGCCACATGTCCAGGGCACCCTGTCCACCTTGCTGAGCCCTGCCCATCCCTGTGCAGATCCGTGTGAATGCAGTAAACCCCACAGTGGTGATGACACCCATGGGCAAGTCCAACTGGAGTGACCCCCACAAGGCCAAGGTCATGCTGGACCGCATCCCTCTTGGCAAGTTTGCTGGTAAGTCAGGCGGGAGCCCAGACTATTTCAGGGGTCCCTGTGCCTGGTTAGGGCCAAGGTCAGAAGGAGGGGGGTAGCCTCTTCTGAGTCCTTGACCACCCCTCTTCCTCACAGAGGTGGAGAATGTGGTGGATGCCATCCTCTTCCTCCTGAGCGAGCGGAGTGGCATGACCACGGGGTCCACTCTGCCAGTGGACGGTGGCTTCCTGGTTACCTGAACTGCCTCCAGCCACACATACTTGCACCCCATGCTGAGCCCATTCCCCTTCTCACCCTTCAATAAACCTGACTGCTGCCCAGGCTTTGTGCTGATTTTCAGGCAGACAGAGCCCCCCAAGATCCAGTCTAGACAGGGTACAGCCCAGCTTCCATACCTGAGACATAGGCCTGGTCAGCCTCCTAGAGGGAGCTGGGAGACAAACCTTCCAGAAGACTGACACCTACAGTGGCAAACCTGAGCAGAATGGCCACTGGCCCTTCCCAGAGAGCCAGGCAGGAGCTGTGGAGTACTTCCAAATTTGGACAGCCAGGTGTGACTCGGAAATATTAGATTGTTTCCTTGCAGGTTATGGGTTAAATGTGTGAGCTAGGACGACGTATGTGGAACTTTCCCCATGTGCCAATGACTCCTTTGCCAAAATGGACAACTGTTTTCCAATGTTGGAAGAACATTTCCAAAACTCTTGTGTTATTTACAGAGGAATGAGGACAGGCATGGCACACCTCAGTTGATTCAACCCTTATTGCCACCTCAAGTCCAGAGGTCGATGATTAACCAAGCGGTGATCTCTGGAGTTTGCCTACTGCTAAGGGGGAAACATGTGCCCTAGAGCTGACTTTAAGCTGACATCACTGGATATGCTGGGATAAACAGCAACACCAGGCTAGTTGTGGCAGAAGCACAGATGATATTCAACATTCAGAGTAAAAACCAGAATACTGTATGTCAAAAAATTTGTGCTGGGCATGGTGGCACAGGCCTGTAATCACAGCACTTTGGAGGCAGAGGCAGAGGAGGATTACCATGAGCTACATAGTGAGTCAAGGCCAGTGTGAATTGTGCAGTGAGATGCTGTCTCAAAAAAGCAAAACAAAACAAACTTTTGTGGGATAAACTCCAACTCACTTTGTAGCCCAGCCTGGCCCAGAATGCAATCCTCCTGTCTCTGCCTCTCAAGTGCTGGGCTTACCATTATGCACCATGTTTAGCTGTAGTTTTGATTTTTTTTTTTTAACTTCTTTTTTGTGCCATACAGGGAATCAAACTCAGTCTTGCACTTGCAAGGCAGGTGGTGGTGCCACTGAGCTAAACCCCCGGGCTTGTAATTTGATTTAATATAACTAATTTTATGTCATTTAATTATTAATGGCTATTTAATAATCTGCTCACAAAATTTAGTAATCAGTTCTGAACCCACAGAGGGAGCTGGGCGTGGCCCCTACTGCACTAAATTTGTCAGCCTGAGATAAATCCAAGACCCTAAACCTTGGCTTTGAGCCCTCCCAGACTATTCACCTCTTCTTACTTTAGCAACACCAGTTCTCATTCAGTCTCCATCCCTGTCTGCCCTGCCATCTGCCTCTAATACCAGCCAGAGGCTGGGTGTGGTGACACATGCCTACAATCCCAGCAATCAGAAGGCTGAGGCAGGAGGATCACTGAGTTCAAGGGCAGCCTGGGCTACTAGAAAGTTCAAAGCCATAGCCAGGGGTTTAGCTCAGTGGTTCCAGCATCTGCGTTGGAAGCACAGGGTCCTGAGTTCGATCTCCAGTAACCACATGCCACAATTCCAGGCATGGTAACTCATGCACACTGCAATGCTGGGTGTGGTGGCTCATGCCTGTAATCCCAATACTCAGGAGGCAGAGGCAGGAGGACTGCTGAGTTTAAGGCTTGCCTGGGCTACATAGTGAGCTCATGGCCAGCCTGAACTACAAAGTGAGACTCTGTCTTGAAAAGAAAAAACAACACACAGAAATTGGTGGAGAGCTGTGGCAAGCTGTTGGGTGTCCCCTAGGGCTCCAGCTGACCACCCTTCCCAGTATGTTTGGGAGCTATGGACACCTCAGCCCACCACACCTCAGTGTCCCCCCCAGACCGCAGACCAGCACTGGGCCTGCCTCCAGCACCTGAAGTCCCAAAGGCATCAGCCCCTACTTTGCTCTGGTCACCTCTGGGTGGAGGCAGCCCCTCTTCTTACCTGGGGTGGGGCCAAGCTCAGAGCCCTCCTCTAGGAACATGTACTCCAAGGTGTTGGCAAGGGTGCCACAACCTCCTGTAGACAGGTGTGGGATGGGACGGTAGGGCACGTTCCCAACCCAGGTGGGGGTAGTGAGAAGCAGGAGACACTGGTGAAGAATGTTTATTGTATAAAATAAAAAGAGGCTGCCCCTTCCTGGGACCTCATGGACAGGGCCCTCCCCCCTCCCCTCAGGGAAGCCCATCCTGGGGCTGCCCTGGACCTGTCCCTGCAGCCCTGAGGGAGACCCTGCTCCCTCCTGGCCTCCCATGGGGGCCAGGGAAGGCTAAAGCTGCACCCCAGAAAGAGGAGGCAGAGGGGACAGGACCCCATCACCCCAGCCTTGTCCCCATGCTTCCCTCCCCCACCCCGCCACTTCCCACAGCAGACTCCGACACCAGACAGCTCAACACGATAGCACATTTGGGCCAGAAAGCTCCTCTGCCAGGCTGGCCCGGAGGCAGGGCTCTAGAAGACTGTGCACTTCTTGCCCGGCTTTTTCACAGGAGGCGGGCAGAGCACTGCCCGGATTGCCTCGTCAAACACCGTCTTCAGGCCCCGCTGGGTCAGGGCTGAGCACTCCAGGTATTTGACGGAACCTGGCACAGCAGAGTGGGGACAGGGCAGTAAGACAGGCACAGGCCAGGTGGGGCAGTGGGGTGGAAGTGGAGGGAACATGGGCCCTCTCCTCTCCCACTCGGGGCCTGCTATGCCTACTCACCAATCTCTCGGGCCATGGCCAGGCCCTGTGGGTAGGTGATGGGTGCCAGCTTCTTGTCCCGCAGCCGTTCGATGGTGTCCTTGTCATCACGGAGGTCAAGCTTGGTGCCCACTAACAGGATGGGTGTGTGGGGGCAGTGGTGCCGTACCTCTGGGTACCACTGTGGGGGACAAGGCATTGTGGCCCTATATGTGAGGGCCGACTCCCCCAGCCAGGCCCAGAGCAGCTGCAGCTCTTGAGGAGTCTTCCTTACTGCTCCTCAACATACACTTGGTTTTTCCTGTCTCGTGGGGCGACCAGGCAGGGACTGGTGACTCAGCGAGGAAATGACAGGAACAACAGTGCCCAGCCAGGAAGCCCTACTCAGGACTATCACCACCAGTGTTGAAATGGCCCCCATTCCATCATTTCTTGCCACCCCATGCTAAGGCGACCCTTACTGCCCAACACAAACAGAACAGCATCCCATTTGCCTCTGAAGACTATGTTGCCTGCAGTCTTCAGGCCACAAACCCCTGTTCTGTGAGGGCATGTCCTGAGACAAACCCTCTCCCAGGCAGACCTCTCCAGCTCTGCCTTACCTTGGCACGAACATTCTCAAAGGAAGCTGGGCTCACCAGGGAGAAACAGATCAGAAAGACATCCTTGGGGGAAGGGACAAACGGGAGTGGTGAGGGGGTCCAAGTGCCCACGTGCCTTCATCCACCACAGCCCCCCTCTCAGGCTGGCCCCACTGTCACATACAGTCTGAGGATAGGAGAGTGGCCGCAGCCGGTCATAGTCCTCCTGCCCAGCAGTGTCCCACAGCCCCAAGTTGACTGGCTTCCCATCCACCATCACGTTGGCCGAATAGTTGTCAAAACTGCAGAGCAGAGTGAGGAATGGCAGGGCTGGCCAAGAGTCCAGGGTCATGGGGGCCAGTCAGCCAGATCAGGTCCTCACACCGGACAGACACGGAACTCTAAGGGCACCTCGGTCCCTCCGAGGAAGCTCAGAACCAGGGCCACCTGGGCTAGGACCCTGCGCCCTGCGGGAGCCCCACACAAGGAAACCCAGGGCCTGTGTCCCCCACCGGTGCCACGTCCCTCCCAACGCAGGCACTCACACGGTGGGGATGTACTCTCCGGGGAAAGCGTTGGTCGTGTAACTGATCAGGAGGCACGTCTTCCCCACAGCGCTGCGGGCAGAAACCAGCACACGTGGCGCACAGCCCAGGGAAACCCTTCCAGCGGCCCGGGTCAGGGCGGTGAGGGAGGTCCCAGCCCTACAGATTCTCGGGCACCTGAAGGTGCAAGACTGGGCGGGCCGCTTTCAGGCGCGCTGAGGTAAACGCTAGAGCGGCCAGACTCCATCCTGAGACAGACTGCCGCCCTCAGGAGGGCACGGAGCTCCCGGTGCCCAGGTGGGCGCGGCTGCCTAGGGCTCGGCGTCGGTGAGGCCCGGCCCCAGCAACCAGCTGCAAAGGGCCGGGCCAGCAGCATCAGGTGGGCCCCGGCCGCGCCTGGGCCGCGCGTGGCCCGCCGCGACTGGGGTGCGGGGTCCCCCCAGCCTGGACCTCGTGCCGCGGCCGCCCCGCCCCGCCCCGCCCCGCCCCGCCGGGCCGCGCCCCGAGCCACGCGCCAGCGCCAGCCCCGCAGCTCTGCTCCCGCCCCCAGCGCCCCGGGCCGCACACTCACCCGTCGCCGACCACCACGCACTTGATGGCCTGCATGGGCGCGAGGCCAGGCGGCGGCGGGCGCGGCCGCGAGCCGAGCTGCGGAGAAATGCCCGGCGCCGCAGCGGCCGCGGATCCGAGCGCCGAGCCAGCGGCCGGAGACAGCCGAGCGCCGCCGAGCGCCGGGCGCGGAGACAGCCGAGTGCCGACGGGCGGGGCGGCTGGAGCTGCGGCGCCGGGGCGGGGCGCGAGCACTGCGTCCGTCCGGGGTCGAAACGGCCCGCCTTGCACGCTCGGGGCTCCGGACTCCACAGCAGCTTCAGGCAGGGGCGGCGCGGGGTCGGACACACAAACCTGGGCGACCTGGGCTCACGGAGCTGTCTCAAGGCGCCGCCCCCTCTGCCGCGGCCGCCGGGTTCCCGGCCCGGCAAATCCCGGCCGCTGCACTCCCGGCCGGCCGGCGGCGGTGCAACGCCCGACCCCGCCTCAGAGAGCCCTCCCGCGGGATGAGACCTTGGTGGATGGGAGAAGCGCTGGACCAAAACGTGTCACCAAGTGCAAAAGTTCTGTATTTTAGCGAAAAGTTCCGTATTTCCCGCCTCATTTTGGCCGCGCGGCGAGCTCGAGGTCAGCCCACGCCCCGCGCCGCTCCGGAGCCTTCTGGCCTCCCCTCACTTTGGGGGGCTGAGAGACCGCAGGGGAGAGCCCTGCACGTAAGTCTGGATGGCACTTTGCAGGAAGCTTGCCCGCTGGGCCTCCTCGTCTCGGATGCGGGCGATCTCCGCCTCCTTGAGCCGCAGCTTCTCTCGGAGGGCTGCGTTCTCGCTCTCTTTGTCCAGCAGCGCCTCCCGGTGGTCACCCGCCATCACTGCAGGCGAGAGGCTCGGAGTTGGGGTCCGGGCTGAGCCCGCCCCAGCCCAGCTGTGCCCTCCAGCGGGCAGCGCACTCACCCTTCAGCCGGCGCTCGAGGGCAGCCACCTTCTCTCTCAGCGCCTCCTGTCCGGCCAACTCGGCTTGCAGCCGGCCTATCTGCTCCTGCAGCTCCACCCGTACCCTGCTCACCTCAGCCACCTTTTCCTGCTCCTTACTGCTCAGCTCCTGGGGAGCACGGCAGATGAGACCTGTGGAGGGATGGGCACCCCAGAAGCAGTGGTCCCCAAAGACTGGCTACCTGCTGCAGCTCCTCCAGGCGCCGCTGCTGCCCCTCCACCTGCAGGCGGAGCTGGTTGGTCCGGGCCTGGGCATCAGCCACCATCTGCTTCTGCTGAGTGCAGACACCCTGAGCCTCATCCCGCGCCTGTGCCAGCAGCCGCAGCTTCTCTTCCATGTGTGCCAGGTGCTGTTGCTGTGGGAATGTAAGTGCTGCTGCACGTGAGGATCTTCCCCTGGGGCTCGCAGCTGGGGGTTATCTTCATGCAGACTGACCACCACCCCCACTTCCTCCACACACACGTGGGAGAATCTGTGGGTGTCACCTGTCATCACTCATCTGTTCTGAAGCCAGTGAACTCTCCAGGGCCTCCAGGACCCCCCACCTCACCCCTGGCTCCACCCACTGCCTGCTGGTGGGTCCTTGTCCAAGCCCCCAGGCTCAAGTCTCCCTTTCAAGGAACTACACCAGGCTGTGTGTGCCTATGGCTGCAGTCACCTCCTCCAGGCGGGCCTGGTTCCTGGCCTTCAGGAGCTCCTCCTCTGCCCGGCCACGCTCACTGAGCGCAGCAGCCTTGACACGGCTCAGCTCCTGCACGGTGGATGGCATCTGTCAGGCTATCCTTCTGTCTCTGACCCAAGCCCCTTTCCCTTCAGGGACACCTAGTAGCCAAGCAGAGACCCTCCCAAGGGCCCGCGGCTGCCCCTCTTCACTGGGCAGGCAAGCTATGGCTCAGGGTGCCCGAATGCCACCCTAAGCCTCTTTGGACACTGGTGGGTGGATCCTCAGGGTGAGACCTTACAAGGCTGAGAGCAGGAAGCTGTGCTTCAGGACCCTGAGATTGGGGAGAGTCGGGGCTGCCACCCCCAGCTCAGCCAGGGCCCAAGTGTGGCCTCTATCCCTGTGGCTTACCTCCTCCAGGGACAGCCGCAGGGCCTCCAGCCTGTGTACCCTCTCCTGCGTGGCCTTCTGGCTCACCTCGAGCTGGCGGGTAATGCACTCTACCTACCCGCAAGTATATCAGTCAGGCAGGCAGAGGCTCCCCAGCTATCCCCCTCTTGAACCCCCACCCTGGAAGTCAGGCATCTTTTGGAAAAAGGCTGCCCAAAGGGCCTGGCCGGGACCAAAGATGAAGGACCCAGTACCCTAGGACATGCATGATGATGAGGGGGACTGGGCGCCTCTTCAGCTGCTGACAGCATAGGCCCTGCTGCCCACTGCCCATGCCAACTGGTGAAGAACAAGCAATTCAACAAGGTGAGGGCACCCCAGAAGGGCATGCCCTGGGGACAATGAGTCACACTGAGGGCAGCCTGCAGGCACCACAGGGAGGTGAGGCAGATGGCAGCACTAGGAAGGCACCTCCTTGAAGTGTAGCTTCTCAGAGTCCTCTAAGCTCTGACGGGCCCTTCTCTTCTCCATGTCCAGGCACTCTGAAGGCCCCGTGGGGAAGAAAAGGGGTGAGTCTCCTCTGGGGGTGTTCCATCCAAGGCTCCCCATCCCCTCAGCGCAGGCCTGCCTCTGGCCCACCCTCGGCCTGGACAGCTCGCATCTTGAGCTCAGCCGATGTATGGGTCAGCTCCTGCCTGGTCAGAAACAGCTGCTCCTGCTGACACTTGACCTTCCGTTCTAGCTCATCCACCTGGAAAACAGGAAGCAGGGAGAAGGGTGACCAGCCTACTGTTCCCACACTGGGCACCCTGGCTGGCTGGCCCCACACCTTGCCCACCTGGTTTCGAAGAAGCAGGTTCTTTTCATTGGTGGCCGACAAGTCCTTGAAGAGCTTAGATTCCCGCTCTGCTGCTTCCTGAGTAAGACAGACACTTCTGGTAACCCTGTGGCCCACCTCCCCTGCCCGCCTGTGGCCCCAGCCTCACCTGCTCTCGCAGCCTGTGCTCCTGCTCTGCTGTGGCCAGAAGCTCTCCCAGGTCCTGGGCTTTCTGGTCAGACAGAGCCAGGGCAGCCTCAGTCATCTGAAGCCTGTGAAGAGGAACAGCCAGCACTTCTACAGCCCACGGGTACAACCTGCCTTACCAAGGACCCCCACTCTGCTCCCACCAGGCCCCTCTGCTAGCCAGTGCATGGCTCCTGCAGAAAGCCTGGCGAGTTACGGCTCGCCTCTGCCTGTGGACACTTCTCTCAGCTCCAGGGACTCTGGACCCACTCTCCAGGTGCTTACTTGGCCTTGAGAGCTTTGATGATGGAATGCCTCTCATGCAGGGCTTCCTGAAGCTGCCCCATACGAACTGCCACCACCCTGTGGGGAGACAACCATCAAGGGCCCACCTGGCCTCGGCCACGGCTGTTATGCACAAGTCTCCAGCACTGGGGCACTGAGTTGGGGAAGTGTATGGTACCACCTTATGCCTGTCGCCATCTCTTTGGGGAGCCCCTGAGAGCTCCTACACAGGGACAGACAACATCCACCCTGGGCTGCAGCCCTTCCTCCCACAGCCCTGGGCTCACTCACCGGCTGCTTTTGGCCATCTCTTCTCGTTGCTTATCAATCATCTCCATCAGATCCACAAACTAGGAACAGAGCCGCCAAAGCCTGTCAGGGCCCAGAGCCTACCTGTCCACCCTGGTCAGGAAGGAAGCAGGCACTCCGCAAAACCAGGCGGCAAAGAACTCAGCCTCCTGGTCCCACTGTCTCATTCAAAGGGAGGTGCTCTCTCCAGAAGGAGGCCAAACGCTCACTCTCAGGCCAGACCAGGGGATACTCTAGTCCTGAGTATGGGCAGCTCAGAGAAGACTGAGGCCAGCATAAAGGAAAATGGTTAGCCATAGGGGTGGAGAAGGAGAAGCCAGCCAGCCAGGGTGAGGTGGAAAAACTCCAAGCCCTGTGAAAATGCTACAGTTACCTGCTTGGACTTCTCCTCCTGGAGGTGCTGGACCTCCTTGCTGAGGATATGAGTCCGGGCCTGATTCTCCTGGAAGACAGTATGCTGGTCCTGGTTGTGGTCCATGGCTTGTTCTGTTGGAGACAGGAGACCGGTTGAGGACTGCTCAATTTTTTGCCCCAGCTGCTTGCCCTGCCCTGCCGGGATGCCCCAGAAACTGGAACCAACCATCTCCCCAAGTCTGGTCCCCCCACCTTGAGGGCAGCACATGCAGGTGAAGTGGTTCAGTGGGGCAGGGCCTGAGTGCAGAAGGGGTACAGGAGGGTTCACACTTGTCAGGGGAGGGTTTCTCTGTCACAAGACACGGGCACCATCCTGTGGCCTCTGTCCCCCACCCCAAAGGTCAAGGCTGCTGCACAACTTTAAAAGGTAGACACTAAGTTCTGGAAAGATCCTGGTGGCTTCAGTCAAAAGCAATTACAACTCAACTATGCTAAGGCAGGGCTGGGGGCAGCAAGAAGTTGGAGATGCCAGACAGGTCAGGCAGAGACAGCGGAAGCAGCAACCCCACAGCACAGGGGTGTACAAAGGCTGGGTCAGGCCCATATCTGCTTCAGTGGCTAGCACTGTGGGGTGGCTGAAGAGCCAGAGGTGTAAATCTGCTGAGCCTGAGGCCACAGGGTCATCTATATAGGCCTTGGGGGGTTACCCGCGACAGGGGTCCAGGGCAAGGGTACAAGCACACAGGGCCCCGACCGATCTATGAATGCATGATCCTCCTACATAGGTCCCCCAAACAGAGCAAGCATAAGAAGCCCTCCAGCAGGCAGGACTGGGCAGTGAGCACCCAGCCTGGCACTCCTTCTCCCTCTTGGCACTCACTCAGGTGAGGCTATTTATGCAGTAAGCTTACCTGCCCTGAACCCTGAGAGACCCCCCCCTTCTGACAGTGAGAAGCCAGCAGCGCCATACCCACGGCTCGGAGGATGTCACCAGGGACACTGTTCCCAGCCAGGTCCAGCCTCCACAGGGTTCTGTTGCTGGGTAGACAGCTCACCAGGGACCTGCCTCCCAGGAGCCCAATGTTATTCCAGCGCAAGTCTAGAAGGAAACCTGTGGTCACCTGAGAGAAAGTGCCCTGTGAATTGGGGGAAACTGGCCTAGTTATGGTGAGCCCTTTGGGCAGCTCCGAAGGCCACCTCCTCCTGCAGCAGAGATAAAGGGGCAATGGACACAGCCCAATGCCCTCAGCCTCACCCAGCTGCTGAAGAATGGTGTTGCCCCGCAGGGCCAGGGCCAGCTCCTCTGCACCTCTGTGAGTGATCTGGTTGTTTCGGAGGTCCAGCTGCCGCAGGGCACTATTGGCTGCCAGGCCCCTACAGAAGCTGGCAAAGGCATCTTCCCATGTGCCCAAGTTGTTCCACTCCAGGGTGAGGCTGCAGTAAGGGCAGAAACAAAGTGCTTGGCCTGGCAGGGTATCCTGCCCCACAGGGTCCAGGGCCCCTACTGTGTGTGGAATGGGTTCGGGGTCTCTACCAGAGGCTAGAGCCTCCTGAGTGAGTTCCATCTGCTCATTCCCACCAGTGCATGTGAAACATGTTCAACTGACCTGAAGGAGCCAATGGACCCCAGAATCACATTCTCAGGCCAACCCTCAGCCACAGAGCTGGGAAGCACAGAGCAGCGTCTGCAACCACAGCCTACCTCTGAACGGACTGGTTCTGTCGGAGCAGTTTTCCCAGAGCCTCGGCCCCTGCAGCCCGAAGGTTATTGCCCTGAATAGAAATGGCCTGGCCAGTCACTCCTGTCACCCTGGCTGGGTTTCCAATAGCCCATGTGTGCTCCCTGGGTCCTGGTCAGGCGGTGGACAAGGCCAGGGAGTTGAGCCCTTGGCACAAATGTGTGCTTGTCATAGTTTTTGTGGCCTCGATGGGTGGTTATGTGAACATTTTCTTCTCAAAACACACAGCAATGTGGATGCCATGGGACCCTGTTCCCCTTGACTGCCCAGAGAGCAGGCCTGCTCACCTTCAGATCCAGAAGCCGGATGACAGTGTTGACACACAGACCCTGAAGCAGCAGTGTGGCCCCTGAAGGAGGATGTGTGGGGTTACTCTGTGCCCTGGGCCCACCCTGGGGGCCCACTGCAGCGCTGCTCCCGAAGGGACAACTGTCCGGGTGGCCCCAGTGTTCTGTGTTCACACTGGAAACAAGCTTCCCACTCAGTTCTAGGTTTGTCTTTGAAACATCTGCCTCCTCAAAGTACAAGTCAGAAGACGTTAGGGTTCTCTTTTCTTACAGCGAAATTGCCCCCCACGTCTAGCTTTTTTTTAATTTATTTTTTTGAGACAGGGTCTCGCTTTGTAGTTCAGGCTGGCCCTGAGCTCGCTATGTAGCCCAGGCAAGCCTGGAACTCAGCAGTCCTCCTGCCTCTGCCTCCCGAGTGCTGGGATTACAGGCGTAAGCCACCACGTCCGGCACTGCGGTATGTGGTATTGATGGCTGGTGGGCGTGAGTCTCCACGCACAGCATTGTATGTGGTTTCCGGGGATCAAACTCAGGACCTTGCGCTTGCGAGGCAGGCGCCAGAACCACTGAGCTAATCCTCCGCGCCCCCCCCCCCCCACCACGTCTAGCTTTTGAGAGTCACTATTGCCCCTAGTACAGTGAAGGGAGGAAGCAATCAGGTGGCGCAGAATTCCTGCTGGCAGCTTAGAAGGCTAAATGAAGTCAAGGAACCCAGTCTTAGGCTGACCCCGAACAAAGGGCCGAGCCCAAGCCTAGAGCTGCAAAGGTGCCCTCGTGCCCACCTTCCTCGCTCAGCATGCAATCGCTGAGGACCAGCTCCGTCCACACTGTCTGGTTCTGCAGCAGCTTCCCCAAGGCCCTGCAGGTGTCCACCGTCAGGCTCTGCCCGGCCAGATCCAGTCGACCCTGCGGGGACTGCTGCAGCTGACGTAGGACCGCCTCCTGGGGCTCGGCCCCGCTCTCCTTGCACAGGCTGCTGTAGGACCGCCGGAGTTCTTCCATGTTCCCAAGAACAGGGGACCGCGCCCGCATGCTCCTTAGAGACAGCACCCGCGTTTGCCAGATCTCCCTGGGGGACCGGCGTTGGAGGCTGAAGGGGACGATGGGCGCGGGACTCCACCCTTAAGAGGGGCAACTAAGAGGGCAGAGCAAGACGGCAAGGAAAACCAACGAGCTGGGACCGCTGGCTCGGAGCAGGGGCCGCGCTGCACTACCAAAAGCCCGCCCAATGCTCGCGCCGCCGACCCTCCCGGCCACCGCAGCGCTCTACAAGGCTTCGCGCGCCTCAGTATCCAGGAAGAGCGGGGAGCGCTGGGAAGGGCGGCGGGGACTCCAAGTCCCAGAAGGCGCTGCAGGGCTAGCCGCGGACCAATGAGAGCGAAGGGCGGCCCGTCGGACCCAAGCAGGAGTAGCAGAGGCAGCACCACCCCGCTTGATGCATGGGATAACCCGCAGCGGGTCTCCCGGTTGGCGCTCTCTGGCTCATAGGCTGGAAATTCAGGACCGGACTCCGGGACGATGCTCTCCTTGTTCATTGGCTGGGGCTGGAGACGTGGCCAAAGGAGCCCGCGTTCTACGCTCATTGGCTGGGACCCGGGGGCGGGGCCACGCTAAAGGCTCGTGGAGAAAGCCATCATGGAGGGAGCCTGCGCGGGATTCCGGAAGGTGAGAGTTGGTCCTGGTCGCTAGTTGGGTGCCGAGACTGCAGCCTTTGCGTGACGCCGGTGCGTGCCTGAGTCTCGTGCTGTCTGCCCTACCTCTAAGGGTGGGATTCTGTTGCTTGGTGGTGCCCAGGCAGGGCAGCCCGGTCGGCGGCTGGATACAAGTAGTCTAAGGAGGCAGATGGGCTGCAAGGAACGGACCCAATCGGAAAGCCTTAGGCTGTCCCACAGCTCGGCGCTGCCAGTCAGGGTCGGGGGCGTGGCTCAGCATCCAGCCCCCTGTACACCGCGAGACACACTAGACTCCATTCCCCGTGCGAACTAAGTCATTTTGGCCTTCGGTGGAAGGTTAGGAGGCGCCGAGCAGCCTTCGCGTCTGGGCTGCTGGAGGACCTCGGCTGCCGGGGGAGAGAGGTCACGCCGTACTCATCCCAGAGGCACGCGGAGTCACCTTGGCAGAGGCCTGAGCCATATACCTGGAGGGCCACCAGCCCGGGAGGGGCACAAGCCAAGCCTGCTGAGACACCTGGAGCGCTGAGTGCCCTGGCCCGAGCTGGTGAGGAAAACGGAAGGAAGGGACGTGGAGCCCTAGCTGGACCCGCCTGGCGAAGGCCTGAACTTCGCGCGTCCCAGGCTCCTCCCCAAGGCACTTCCACATGTGCATGGAGCAGTTTCTAGCGCTGTCGTCTGACCCCAGGCCTTAGCCAGTTCTCCGGACTTGAGGTCTAGGTCTAGCGCCCTGAAGACCTGAAGCGGGGCCGTTCTCTGCTCTCTTGCTTTCCTGGTAGAGCGAGAGGTAAGCGGCCCAGCAGGTGGCGCTGTGCTCTTGCGGTTGTTGCCAGGGTCCCTACAGTTCCTGCCACAGTAAGTTTTGTGTTGTTTTGTTTTGTTTTGTTTTGTTTTGGAGACAGGGTATCGCTTTGTAGTTCAGGCTGGCTCTGCGCTCACCATGTTGCCCAGGCAAGCCTTGAACTCAGCAATCCTCCTGCCTCTGCCTCCCGAGTGCTGGGATTACAGGTGTGAACCACCACGCCCGGCACTGTGGTATGTGGTATTGATTGCTGGTGGGCGAGTCTCCACATCCAGCGTTGTATGTGGTTACCAGGGATCGAACTCAGGACCTTGCGCTTGTGAGGCAGGCGCCGGAACCACTGAGCTAACCCTCTGGCCCCACAGTAAGTTTTTTTACCTGCATCTCCATACTCCCTCAGGCATCCAATTCCTCCAGCCAGGCCTCCCCTGCGCTAGGTGAGGTACTGCGACTGTCCCTATGGCTGGCGCCAGTGGTACAGCTCACTGTGCTCTGTATGGGCTCCTGGGTGTCTGTTGGGCAACCTCCAGTAGTTTTGCTTGGGTCCTGCCTGGTCGTCATCATTGCCCCTCTTTGGAAGGTCCCACAAGTAGGCCAGTTTTTGCAGCCTCCCAGAAGACCCAGCAACCAGCACCCTTCCAAAAACCCAGCTGCTGCCCCTCAAACCTGGAAATGGTGCCCACTTTCCCGCCAAGGGAAGCCAAGCAAGCCCTCGGCCTCTGTCCAGCCCTGCCACCACCCAAGTCACTTCCAACACAACGATGCCGTTTGGTACCCTGTGCATGGCAGGACAGAGCTGCTGCAAACTAAGCAGTACTGGGGCAGACCTTCAGAGGGGCTGGCGACCCTCAGAAGCAGTGCCTCCTTCCAGGGAGGGCGGGAATGTTCCCTGCTTTACCTCTCTCTTCCTCATGCTCCCTGGAGCCCCAGAAAGTTAATGGGGGAGGCAGCCCCTCCCATAACTTGTCCTCTAGGAGAGGTAGCTCAGGTGGCAACAGCTCCAGCTGAAGTCCCAACCTTCTACCATTGTCCCGGGCCCCTGGAGATTGCGACCCATTGGTACTAAGCCCTCCCTCCCGCAGGAGCTGGTGAGCAGACTGCTGCAGCTGCACTTCAGGGACAAGAAGACCAAAGGTGCGGGCGCTAGCGGCAGGGCGGGGCGGGCCAGGCCAGGCTGGGCCGGGCCAGCGGGGGGGGGGGGGGAGTGTTGAGGTCTCAAAGTGCCCACCTTTCTAACCTGCTCTTCTCCTACAGTCAATGGGGACGCTCTGCAGCTCATGGCTGAGCTCCTGAGGATCTTCGTGGTAGGTGAGCCCAGGGCTGGCAACCCCCAGAGAATTTGAGATTGGTTTTTTTCTTTGGTGGGAAAACTAAAAATTTCCCATGAGCACTTGAGCTCAGCACTCTGGGAAACAGCTGAGGGTTGGGGTAGGGCCAGAGCTCAGGCCCCCACTCCCTCTACGTTACTGTGTCACCTCAGAAGCAGCAGTCCGTGGGGTGCGGCAGGCCCAGGCAGAAGACATGGCCCTGGTGGACGTGGACCAGCTGGAAAAGGTGCTTCCTCAGCTGGTATGTGGATGGGGTGTGGCTGCAGGGGCCTAGAGAGTGCCAGGGCCACTCTCTGAATACCCTTTTCCTCCACAGCTCCTGGACTTTTAGGGCATCCACTCCTCCCGGGCCACCTCCAGAAAGCTAGTAACACCCTGCAACTGCTGTGGGTCGAGGGGTCTGGGCCAGATACACACCAGTGTTGACACGGGTCCCCATATGGCCCTCCAGCCTCTGAAGTGACTGGATGCTGGCAGCTGCTGCCTCCCTAGTGTCCTGTCCTGGTTCACAGACCCCTGCAGACAGTTCCCATGGGTCCTGGGGAGTCAGGTGCAGGGGGTGGGAGGCTGCTCTGTCTCCTGGCCACAGCTGCCCGGCCACCCAGCATCAAAGCTGGTGTGCAGCTTTTCAGCCACCTGATACTTCCCTGAGCTATAACTTTGTCCCCAAAAAGCAACATCAATAAATTAATACCTGTCTCCTAGGCTTGGCATTCCTGTTGCCCTTAATCAGCTGAAGTCAGCTTCCTTTGGGGCCTCACCCCAGCTCCCTCCCATCTGCAGTATCTTGGCAGGATGGCAGGTGAAACCCCATGAAGGGCATGTGTGGCCTATGGCCTGCTGCGGAAACCAGACCCCTCACATGGCTCGTTTCCCTGGAAAGGCCACTCCTGCCTTAGACTATGGTGGGTTAGGACCAGGACACAGTGGAAATTCGAGGGACCTGGGACCAGCTGTTAAACCCTGTGGCTGCTCTGAGGCTGTGCTCAAATGAGGGCCCGTCCCTCTCTTCCCAGGGAAGTTGCAGGCCACACTCACTGTCCTGGGAGCTCTACCCACTGATGGCTCAAGGCTGGCCAGCTAGCTCCACCTGCACCATCACCATGGCACATGGGATCCCAGCTCCCTGCCAGGTGACCCAGACCTCTCTGGAGCTGCCCAGGCTGCTCTATGCAGTGCACCTCAGGCTCCAGGAGACCTGGATTTCTTGGTGGTTCCCCTCCCCCCAAAAGTATACCATCGAGCCCCCAGAGTAGCCCTGGGGAACCTCAGGTCAGCCTGAGATTGCAGATTAGTTTGCCAGAGAGACTTCTTTCCATACTTCCATCCTCCTAGAAGGGGAAGTGATAAGAGCAGCGAAGGAGACATAGGAAGAAGCCACTGAGCCCAGGGCTCTGGCCTACCAGCCTTCTGGGGGACCCTGAGCCCTTGTGAACAGGAATGTGGGCCACCGCAGTCTAGCCAGATTCCCCAGGACTCGGAGCTGTGGATGAGAGCAGGTGGACCAACGCCTGGGCACCTTTTCTGCAGAAAGAATAACGGGCAGGAGGACCTTGAAAGTGTCTTTATTCCAGCTCAGGGCAGGAGTGAGGTTCTGCAGCCAGCAGGCAGGCGCCTCTCAGCCAACAACTTTCACCTCTTGCTGGCTGCAGCACAAACAAACCAGGGTGACTGCAGGGCCTGTGTTCTTGCCAACTACCCTGCTCCCCCACCAACCCATTGTAGGTACCTGGTAGCTTCAGCCACTTGGGCACCTTGTCTAAGCTCCTCTTCACAGGCTGGCCACACTCTGGGATGGTCTCAGGAGTGCCCACTGAACCGTCGTCAGCAGCTGGCTCTGACTCTCGCGCAGGGTCAGGGTCTAGCTGTGGAGGGGGGGACCTGGCAGCCCTGGACATGCACCTGGGGGAGAAGCCCAGGTGAAGGTGGGAGGCACTCCCTGGGAGGTATCTCCCCCACCCCGCCTGAGCACTCACCTAGCCACCAGTATGTCAGCTGCAGATGGGGCGACAGTGCAAGCCAGCAGCCCAGGCTCCAGGTAGACCTCTGCAAAGGCCCAAGCCCACTTCAGCCTGGAGTCCTCTTACTCTGTGTGCCACCCAGGGAGCAGATGTGGGGACCGTAGTCCCCCAGGCATCACATCCTCTCCTCCTCGCCCCTGGGGCATCAGACATGCTGAGGAGTAGACAGGCCGGCAGGGACCACAGAACAGAGCCCTCACTCACCTGCTGGCTCCTGGGCTCCGAAGTGCACAAGGGCTGCAGGGAAAAGATTCGCCTGGAGGGAGGCAAAGGGCTCAGGGGCCTGGGCTGGTGGGCAGAGGCTCCATGGGGGAACCCTACCCACAGGACAGCCCCAAACACCAGCTGGGGCCAGGCTTCTCCCATGTGAATGAATTCCTGCATTTCCCCTCATCTTCCCTCTGCCTCTTTCCGCAGCCATTGGGCACAGTGGTATACCCTGTAATCCCAGCACTCAGGAGGTTGAGGCAGAAGGACTGCCCTGAGTTCAAGGCCAGTGTGAGGTACATAGTGAGAACCTTTCTCAAAAACAAAATTTTTGGGAGGTCAGTCTCAAAGTTCTGTTGAGACCAACAGAAATGGTCCAAGGAGGCAGGCATAGATGGACAGGTCAGGGATGGAGGACACTGGGGAAGGGCAGCCTGCTGCAACCCAGGAACAAGATGGAGGGCTGATGCTTCCCCACTGACCACCCACCCTGGGCCCTCCAGTGCTGCCCCAAACACGGAGTCTGGGAGGTTCTTGGAGGACAGACCCAGGCTCGAGGTAAGGAGCTGACTTTCAGGCTGAGATATGCCTTAGAGCACTAGCTAGGCTGGTCAGCCAGATGCCACTGGAACTTGGCAGGAGACACTCTGAACACCCAAGTGTGAAACCTGGTGTCTGTGTCCTCTGCCATGGCCACCCAAAGGGGCAGCTCCTTGGGGGCTGGATCTTCCTCAGGGGGAGTGGGTTCTGCAGTGCCTGGGCACCAGAGAGAAACCCAGTGTCATGGCGTCACATTCTCCCCTCCTCACCCCAAGAGGGTGGGGTGGGTGTGGTGGGCCCTGGCCATGTGTCCAAGCTTAGGACAGCTCCAGACAGAGCTCCCCAGCTTCTAGCTCCGGGAAGAGGCCCTAGCTGCCATTCAGCCCCAAGCTGCTGGAGGCCTCAGGCTGTGGGGTGGGGGCTGGGGTGGCGATGTTAAAAGATTAATAAGAGCAAGCTTCAAAGGGCGGCTAGGAAGCTGCAACCCCAGCTCCAGCCTATAGCATCGAGGGACGCACACAAGGGCGGTGAGCACTTTGAAACCAAACTGTGAAGCTGCATCAAAGCTCCTAAAGCAGGGGGCGCAGGGGCTAGCGCCTCTGGAGAGCACAGGAAGCCCAGAAGCTAGGAAGGGGCACAGCATGAGACTCAGCAACCCACCCCTTGTACCCCAATTGCGTGTACCCACTGTAGAGAACCCATCCAGGTCCACAGGGAGCTGTGGTCCACTTCTAGGCACTGGCCCGCCACACTCCGTCTGCTCCCCACCCACTGCCAGCCACAGGGTCCCCTGGAAGCTGCTTGAGGAGAGGGCTCACAGCAATGCCACCCAACTGCCCGGCCCACTGCCTAGCACTGCCCAAAGAAGCAGAGGGGTAGGAAAGCAAAGGGCTCTGTTTCCAGAGCTGGGCAGGGGCATGAGGCCAGTTGCACAGCCCACCCCACATGCTTCCAAGGGGCAGTTCACACTGTTGTGATGAGGGGACACACAGGGGTGGCAGGGTCAGCAGATGGGTGGTATAGAGACTGACTAGTTTCCAGGGAAGCAAGGCCTCCAGATGGGCTCCCAAAATGAACCTCTCCCAGTCCCACTACACTTTCCTCTCCTACTTGTAAAAACCCCAGCTGGGCCCTGGATGGTGTATGGCACCTACCCCACCAGGACCCCAGGATTCCCCTCCCTTGGTTTCGTACCCCTGAGAGCCACATGGCCCTGTAGGAGAGAAAGGCTGACTCCTGGGGAAAGCGGGAGATCCAGGTATGGTGCTGGGGCTGGGCCAGGGCCAAAGCAAGGCCCTTTTGCCTAATAAGGCACAGCAGCTGTAGATTCTAAGGGCAGGAGGAACAGGGAGGCCCCCTGAAGAAGAGTTCACTCATCCCTCATGGCCTAAGGCCCTGCACTGGAGCCCAGCCCCCTGCATCCAGAGGACATACCAGGATACTGCCCAATCATGCCAGCAAGCTGGGGCCACCTCTGCTCCTCATCCTGGGGCACCCAACACAGCCAACCTAGGAGTGCAGAGCCTGAGGCCTTAGGGAAGGACCCTCCTGATTCATGCAAAGCCCTGCCCACCAGCTTGCGCCTCTGGTATCTCCAACAAATGAGGGGCAAACAGAAGACCACTCTGATGAACAGGATGGGGTCCCATGCCTGCTCTTTTGGAGCTCAGCAGATCACTTCTCAAGCTCTGGCTGGGATTCCAGACCCTGGGCAGTCTGACCTGCTTACTCCAGTCACTGAAGAGAAGGGTGGGGACCCACAAACTTCACCCTACTCACCTTAGCCACAGGGACAATGAAGAGGGAGGGGGGTTGACAACTGACCTGCACTCCCCAGAACACACCACCAAAAGCAGGAGAGGTGGGCCCTCTCTGTGCTGCAGGGGCTGTCCTAGCCAAGCAGGCCTGGAGCTAGCATCTCCGGCCTCTGGGCTAGTTTAACTTCCTGCCAGGCAGAAGGGTCCCTGAGTGAGGTGATAGGTGGGGCTGGAATGGGGAAGGCTAGAAACCCAGAGCCTGGGGTCAGGAAGTTGTGAAGCCCGGACCAAGGCACCTGCTCGCTTTCCCCCACCCCGTTCTTGCTCCTGACTGCGCCGACAGGCCCACCCAGAAAACCTCAACTCTCTGTCCAGTGCCAACCCACACGTCCCCCACGTTGCCACTTCCAGAGCTGGCCAGCCGGACACCCCTGGATGACAGGCAGCCAAGCACTGCCCTGACAGACATAAAAGATCAGCCGTCAACCACAGCCACTCCCAGGGAGGGGCAGGCTTCCTCTCTCCGCCTGCCAGCTCTGCCGGAGCTGACAGATGAAAGGATGCTGGGGGCAGGGGCAGAGTGTCACCAGGAATCAGGGCTGGCTGGACAAGGCACCCCAGGGCTCTGTGGGGCCTCCTGGCTGGGACAGGGGGCTGGCCCTCCATCCCAAACCATCTTCCAGACGCAGTGTTTACCAACAGGCAGCCAGCAGGCAGGCGGGAGTGATGGTGGAGCAGAGGCCAGGCGCCTGGGGGTCACAGGCTGCCCCCCCACCCCGCCCTGGCCCTCCCCATGCCCCCGGTGAGCTTCCAACTGGTCCTTGACTGCTTGCCTGCTTCAGGCCCCATCTCACCCCAAAAGGGGTGGCTCAGGCAGCAGGCTAGACTGTTACCCCAACCCAGACCTCTGCAGAGGCCTTTGACCGCCTCTGTTGTTAATTAAAATATCTGAAGGGACTTTGAAGAGGAAACCATTAGGCCTGAGGGGTGGGGAGATCTCAGCAGCTCTCCCAGGGGAGGACAGGACATTCATTCCTCCTGGCTCTGGGAGGAGCTGGTAGAAGGCGGGATCAGAGCTCTCAGGACCTCTAGGGCTTGCCAGGGCAGGGGAGAATGGCCAGCAGGCATTTCCAGCAGAGGCCAGGGTGTCCAGGGGAAAGATGGACCCAGGAGATGTGTACTGGAAGTAGTAACTCCCAACCCAGGGCCAGTGCTCCCAGGCAGCCTGCTCCAGTGAGGGGACCAACCCTCCTGGGTTCCTGCCAGCTTTGTGCCAGGCCTCCTCAGGCAGAAACTGGGCAGGGGGCTGGTGTTACTCAGCCACCCCGGCTCAGGACTGAGGCCAGCTAGCAAGGCAGGCCCATCCCAGCCTGGGGCCAGGCAGGAAGCGGAGGAGGCTGGAAAGCCCTGTCAGAAACAACATCAGAGGCTGCTGCTCCCTCTGAATTCACCAGCTCTCAAAGGCTTTATTACCCGCTGGCAGTGCCTGCCAGGGTGGGTGCTCCTTCCCAACCGGAGACCTCGCCCTGGATGGCGCCCTGCCCTCCCCAGCATACCCCCACCCCAGTGACACCCCCAGGGAGGCCCCGAGTACCTGAAAAAGGGTCAGCGTTGGGTCGTCCAGGACCGTTTTGGGAGGAGTGATGACTGCGGGTGGAGAAGGTGCACGTTAGGAGTGGGGCCCCACCATGCCCAGGAGGACGGGCCTCAGGTAGGGCCTCTCTGAAGAGCTCCTTGGGTCTAGCCCCCCACTGCTGCAGAAAGCTGGGGGGAGTGCTCAGAAGGGCTTGCAGGGGCCCCTCACCACCCAGACACTCTTCAGAGGCCATGGGCCCCTCTGTAGCTCAAGCCTCTGGGGGAGGCAAGGCTGGGGGGCAAGCTCAGAGTTGGGGGCAGCAGGAAGCTGGCCCTCCTCCCCAGTGCTCCTATCGTATGACTGCATCAGGGCTTGGGTTCAGACAGATGGAGCAGACAGTGCATTTCTACAGAAAGGGTCCCAGGAGGGAGAGTCTTGAGTCTCCCCTCAAAGCCTGGGCCAGGGTGGGGGAGGGACCAGAATGGTACTGAGGCAGGTTCAAGATGGACTTACACAAGTAGAAGGGCACCTCAGGGTTCACCAAGTGACTCCGTACAAAGTCTTGCAAGTCCCCCACTGCAGAGAGGTGAACAAAAGGCTTTGCAGGACAGGCCCAGGTCACTTGCTTCTAGGCCTGCCTTCCTGTCCCCCTAACCGAAGTCTTGGTGACCTCAGCACCAAAAAAGCAGCCTGGGGACACTGACCTCTAACTTAGCTTCCATCCTCTTAAATCCCAGAGGTGGGAATTTGATGATCTCTTCCACAGACCCCCAGAGGTTGTGTAGGCTGCCACCTGGACCTCTACCTAACAGAGGCCCGGCCCCTCCTAGCCCGGTGCCTGTTTTGGTCCCAAGTGCCCCAAGTCTCTCAGGCACCACCGTCACAACCTGAGCTCTGCTGGTGGAAGCCTACACAGGCTCCCCTGCCAGCTGTCTCTGGACAGCCCAGAGGCAAACCCCTGGACTTGCTCCATCTACCCTGCTCCCCACCCTGTTGTGCCAAGAGGCAGTGCAAACAGTGCCCAGAACCACAGTTCCCTGGGATCCAATGGAGCCCTGTGGTGAGAGTGGCGTCTACACCTGCCCATCTGACACCACAAGCCCAGGGCCCTCAGAATAAACTTCAGAGAGGAAAGCAGCCTGCTGTGGCCTAGTTTCCCTGGAGCCCAAAGGGCACATGGCCAGGCTTGTGGCCTGAAAGAAGGGAATCCAGAAGGGCCAGGGGGCCTCCTGCCCCCACCCCACTCACATCTCAGGGCCACTTACCTGTCTCACTGGGGCGGAAAAAGCCCTGCAGCATGTATCGGTCAGGAAATAGGACCCTCAGGGCCACCTAGGTCGGAATAAGCAAAGTGCTCAGCAGGGCTGCTCAACTAACTGGTCCTGGCACAGGGAGGTGCCTCAACACATCCCCTCTCCTGGCCTGGCCATGTGCCCAGGCCCGGGCCTCATTGGAGCCAATCTGGCACTCAGGTGTGCACACACACCTTCTAAATGCACACTGCCATCTGATTCTAAATCCGCTGAGACTCTCACTGTAGGACTGCAGTGTAGCTGTGATGGGATACCTGCCTGGCACAGAAGAGACCCTACGTTTGAGTAGGGTACCACAAAACATTTTTTGCCAGGCCAGAGATTTAGCTAAGGGGTTCAGGTGCCTGCCTACCAAGTACAAGGTCCCTGGTTGGATTCCAGGTAACCACATATTACAATACTGGGTGTGGTGACTCATACACAGCAGCAATCAGTACCACACACCACAGTGTCAGGCGTGGTGGCTCATGCCTGTAATCCCAGCACTCGGGAGGCAGAGGCAGGATTGCTGAGTTTGAGGCTTGCCTGGGCTACATAGTAAACTCAGGGCCAGCCTGAACTAAAAAAAAAAAAATTGCCATCATAAATGTCAAGGGGATCAGCTGGTTAACAGAGGAACCTGGCTGCACAGACCTCTCCACCTTGAGTGGTCTCAGGGCACCAGCTGCTCAGCCACAGTCACATGCTGAGGTGTGTTCCCACATAGAAGACACGGACCCCCGCCCCCATACCTTTGGGTAGCGCTGCAGCTTCTCCTTCACCTGGGCTTCCCGAAAGGCCTGGGTCACTAGGGGAGCTTCCTCCAGGCGCTTCCTGTGGTGGAGGAGAAAAAGGGTCAGGTCTCCTCCATGGCTCTCACAGGAAGGGACCAAGAGGTGCTGCTGCGGTCATGGGTGCTGGGGGAGGGCAAACTGTAGCAGGGGCACCCACCGCTCACTCCTGAGCTGGGCCAGACGTCTCCTCACATCATCCACAGTCACCTCAAAGAACTCATCAGGCAGCTCTGCCGGCCAGGCCTCCAGCAGGTCCTCTAGGTCAGGGTGGCACACCACAGGATCTCGGTCCACAGGCTGGGGGCAAAAGGCCTCAGTTGACTTGGGCTTCCTAGGGATTTCAGTATTGGCATGCAGACTGATCCTAGCCCTTGCCTCCTCAAGCCACATGCCTAGACAGGGCAAGGGCAGGACCCCTCCAGCTGGCCCTGTCCAGAGCTAGACCCAGCCCCTTCAGCAGCCAAAATAGAGACCCTCACTCACTACCGGGGCCAAGACCCTGAGGTTTGGCTCAGGCCAGGACTGCCACCAGTCCTACTCAGGGCCTTCGGGGTGTTGGTGGCAGCTCCCCTAACATTCTCTGCCTAAAAGGGGAATCCCAAACTCAAGGAGCCAACCTGGGGAACAGTATTCCTGTTCCAGGCCACGTCAGGGGCCCCATGGAGAGGAGGGGCAGCGACAACCACCAAATTAGAGTGTTGGCAAAAACCCCAGCTGTCTGTCCCCACTGCCCTCTCAGCCACAGCCCATGGTCGCACTGACTCCATCTCTCCCTCCCTTGGGGAGCAAGCTGGCTCTCTCCTTCTGCCCACCCTGGGGACAGAGGAAGGGAGAGTGCCACTCCTAATTGGCATCAATGGCAGTGAAAATTACAAGGTGGGCCCATGGTGTGTGCAGTGTGCAAGAGGGTGGGACGAAGCCTCAGTGCTGAGGCTGCTTAGTGGAGCCAGCCTGACTGAGGTGCCAGAGGGGTCCTGTCTTGTATGCAGCTTAGAGCCCAGGCTCAGTTCCCTCACGGCCCCTCAGCACACTCTTCAGCCCCTCGTCCATCTGGGAGTCCCCATATCCACACCCCAGTTTCAGGTGCTTCAGGGCCACACCAGCCACTGTCCCAGATAGCCTGGCACACGGTCACACTTGTCACACCTTGTCGCATCTCCAGCCTGGGAATCCATTGGCTCTGAGCATGGTCCTGGCAGGACAGCCGGGAAGGCCTGGCAGAAGCTCACCCAGGGCCCACAGGTGGCTAGCCAAAGCCCTGGGGGCTGTCCTTCCAAAGCCACAACAACACAACAGCGGCCACCGCAGTAGTCTGTACCGAGGCCCTTTATAACAAGCTACCAGGCGCCAGACTGCCTCATGCCACAGTGCCTGCATTCCAGCAGGGCCACGAGTGCCTGGGCTCCCAGGGGAGGGCCAGCAGACCGTGGGCACACCCTAAGCCAAGAGCTGCTACGTCCACAAGGGCCAGCCCAGGCTGGGAGTGAGGGTGAGGTGGAGGGCAAACTGGGACCCTGATGTGGGCACAGCTGCGGAGCACTGGCCCTCAAATCCCAGAACGAGGCTTTGCATGATGCAATGCACCTATCATCCCTGTACTGGGAAGGCTGGGGCAGGAGGATTATCATGAGTTCAAGGCCAGCTTGGGTTACAGAGTGAGTTCAAAACCAGCCTGAAGTACATAGTGAAGACCTGACTCAAAAACAAAACAAAAAATAAAAGCAAACCAAAACAAAAAACCTAAACAACAAAAAATTCTGAGCAAAAGAGCAGACTCTCGATTGGCCAGTTCCAGAGCATCCTTTGGCGGAACTGGCCCTGACCACCCTGTTGAGACCCCTCCCCAGGGCAAAGGACAGTCTGTACAGATAGTCCCCAAGAGCAAATGCTTATCAGGGCTTGCCTACAACATCCTGGGCACAGCCTGGGCCATCAAGGAAAACAACAGGTCTCTGGCACAGTGACACCCTGGGCAGTGTCACTGACTAAGGCCACAGCCCCTGATCCAAGGCACTTCTGAGATGGACACAGAGGCACCAGTAGCCACTGCTTCACAATGCTCAGGGTTGAAAGTTCATTGAAAAATGAGGCTGATAAAACACTATTCTAAAGTCACCCTCAACCCCTACCCTTCCTTCCCACAGCTCTGCTTCACTGTTCTTGACAAGATTGACAAACAGCACCCAGGGCCCAGGCTAACAGGAAAGATGGCCTCCTTGCCTCTCAGGGTTCTGGCCAGGCCCATCTGGAGAGCTCTTGCAGGACCTGAGGGTGGGGGAGGATCCAGCTGGATGAGCACTGCAGAAGCCAAGCTGCCCAAGCCTCCCATGAGAACAGGCAGTGTGTGCAGCCAGAATGACAGCAAGTGTTCCAGCTGCCAAACAGTGCCAGCAGGAGCCAGGGAGCTCACCACCGTGGAGGAGAGCCCCAGCATGGTTTCCAGTGGAAATGAATGGCACTATAGAGGGAGGGCCCAAGGCAGGAGGCCAGGCGGGCAGAGTGCTATTCCCAGCCACACCCCAACCGCATCTACCCAGGGCTCCCACTCAGCCCCTGGCTCTCATTCTCTGTTCTACTGGCCTCAACAGCTGTTGTCTTAGGCACTGCACTTGTTGCAGAGACAAAATACCCATGTCCAAAGTTCAGGGAAGACAGGTTTACTGTAACTCATGGTCTGTAGAGGTTTCTGTTCACAGTTGGCTGCCCCCAAGGCAGGTGGCACATGGCAGAGTGGCACCACAAAGAAGGCACCAAAGCACGCAAGTAGCAAACCAGCAAGCAAAGCAACAGCAGTAAGGGCAACAGCAGCCCCCCTTCTGTCCTCTATATTCTACCCAGGCTACTCGCACTCAGGGCAAGTGGCACTCACACACAGGGTGGGGCACCCCTAATCTCAGCATCACACACCCTAGGTCCAGCCACCTCCAAAAGGCTCCACCTGGGCCACAGATTTAGAGTGGTTCCGGCGCCTGCCTTGCAAGTGCAAGGTCCTGAGTTCGATCCCAGTAATGACATACAATGATGGGTGTGGTAAATCATGCCCACCAGTAATCAATACCACATACCACAGTGCCAGGCATGGTGGCTCACACCTGTAATCCCAGCACTCGGGAGGCAGAGACAGAATTGCTGAGTTTGAGGCTTGCCAGGGCTACATAGTGAGCTCAGGGCCAGTCTGAACTACAAAGCAAGACCCTGTCTCAAAAAAAAAAAAAACTGCATGTGGCCAGGGGTGGGGGGGACAGCCAGGCACAGCCATGACAGCTGTGTCCATGACTCTTGTCTTAGGCAGATTTACAGAGAGGGCACGTAGCACAGAGGTGTAAGGAGGAAGACACCTTCAGGGAAGAAGAACCACACAGTGAGAATTACAAAAGGCAGCCATGTCTGCTACCAGCAAGACACCCAGGGCCTAATATCCAAAGACCATGACTGCTGAGGGAAAGGAAGTGTTGGCCTGTGGAGGAGATATCCAGGAGCCTAATTCAGGAAGGAGGCACAGGAGATAAGTTTTTTTTGTTTTTGTTTTGAGACAGGGTCTCACTTTGTAGTTCAGGCTAGCTCTGAGCTCACTATGTAGCCCACGCAAGCCTCGAACTCAGCAATCCTCCTGTCTCTGCCTCCCGAGTGCTGGGATTACAGGCGTGAGCCACCACGCCCAGCAAGGAGAAAAGTTTACCTGTGCTTTCTCCGCGGTTTCACCAATCACCCCCCACTTTCTTTTTTTGAGACAGGGTCTCGTTTTGTAGTTCAGGCTGGCACTGAGCTCACTATGTAGCCCAGGCAAGCCTGGAACTCAGCAATCCTCCTGCCTCTGCCTCCCAAGTGCTGGGATTACAGGCGTGAGCCACCACGCCCGGCACTGTGGTATGTGGTATTGATTGCAGGTGGGCGTGAGTCTTCATGCCCAGCATTGTATGTGGTTTCCAGGGATCGAACTCAGGACCTTGCGTTTGCGAGGCAGGTGCCGGAACCACTGAGCTAACCCTCTGGCCCCGAGGCAGGCGCCAGAACCACTGAGCTAACCCTCCGGCCCCACCCCCTTTTTATTTTTGAGACATAGTCTTGCTATGCAGTCAAGCTGGCTTTGGACTCACTATGTAGCCCAGGCAGGCCTTGAACTCACAGCAATCCTCTTGCCTCAGCCTCCCCAGTGCTGGGATTACAGGCATGTACCATCATGGTTGGCCTTCTCCAGCCCATTTTGAAGTAGCTTCTGCTGCTCCTGGAATAGGACACAAACACTAGTTCTGTATTGTCTAGACATTTAGGGATCTTGCACCTGTTCTCTGCCAACATGAGGAAGAAGCAATACTAGTCCTATCACCACGGTCAAAATAGAAGCCAGGTTAGGTCAGAAACGTAGCTCAGTGGTGCCACACCTGCCTGGCAAGTACAAGGTCTGAGTTTGACTCCTGGTACAAGAACAACAACAACAAAAAAAGCCAGGCAGAGACAGGTGGAGGAAACCCACAGGTAGAGAGACTATCCCAACCCAATTTCTTGTTCTGAAAATCAAAGACTGCAGCAAAGCTGGTGGGCTGCCATGAACACCTCGGGTGGATACTAGCTTTGCATACCCTGCTCTCCCTGCGCTGCAAGCACTCCACACGAGCCTCCTACAAGGCCCTGAGCACCTTGGTGTCCACAGGGAACAAGGGCCTTGTGCAGGCCAGAGCTCGTCAGCATCATGCTCGGCGGGCCACCATGCAGTGCTGGTACACAACCCATTTGGGAAATGTCTCTCATCCCCAAGTAACCAGAAGCCGCTCTTCCTACATGAAGTTGTCTCCGTGGGGACCACACCTGTCACTATCACCCTCCCAGCTTCCTGGGGCCTCTCACAGCCCACAAGAGGCTGATCCAAATCCCACCCCGTGGAATGGCTTACACACTTATGCCTGTACCAGAGGAGGCCCCAGGCCCACATGGCAGCACCTCAGGCTTCAAGGAGGGCAAAGGAAATGGAACCTGGAAGCTTCTCAGGCCCCTGACAGGGACTGTCATAGGTCAAGTTTCCAGCTCAGCCCAGAGGCTGTGAAGGGGCATTAGCACCTCTATTCTGTGATGCTGTGGGGCCTGGTCCCTGAACATGCTCAGCCTCGGGCCAGAGATTTAGTTCAATGGTTCCAGCACCTGCCTTGCAAGCGCAAGGTCCTGCAATCAATTCCTGGTACCACATTTTTAAAAAAAGGACACAGCCTTCCCTCTACTCTCAGGACACTTTCTTCTAGAACCCTTGTGCCAGAAGAAGCCAGAGGCCCAGTCTCTCCTGAGGGCAGGTGTTGGAACCAGGGTAGGGAGAGGCAGACCAGGATGTACAGCCAGAGTGGGCACAGGAAGCACATTTATCTGTTTTATTTTGGTTTTCTAGCAACAGGGTCTCACTATGTAGATCAGGCTGGCCTTGAACTCACAAGGATCCTTCTGTCTCAGCCTCCCAAATGTTGGAATTAGAGGTAAAAGCCACCACACCTAGCTAGGGGCACATTTTGAAGCTCACATGTATTGGATCAAACCCTCAAATAAGCTTGTAGGATGACTGCCACAAGACACACAAGAGGGCCAGGGAATTTAGCTCAGTGGTTCTGGAGTCTGCCTTGCAAGCCCAAGGTCCCAAATTCAATCCCCGGCATCATATACCACAGTCCCAGGCATGGTGGCTCACCACTGTAATCCTAGCACTCAAGAGGCAGAGGCGAAGAATTGCTGAGTTCAAGGCTACCCTGGGCTACATGGTAAATTCAGGCCAGCCTCAACTACAAAGCAAGAGCCTGTCTCAAAAAACAAAAAACAGATGGGCATGGTGGCTCACGCCTGTAATCCCAGCACTTGGGAGGTAGAGACAGGAGGATTGCTGAGTTTGAGGCTTGCCTGGGCTCCATAGTGAGCTCAGGGCCAGCCTGAACTACAGAGCAAGACCCTGTCTCAAAAAAAAAAAAACATCCGGGGCCGGAGGGTTAGCTCAGTGGTTCCGGCGCCTGCCTCACAAGCACAAGGTCCTGAGTTCGATCCCAGTAACCACATATAATACTGGTCGTGGAGACTCACGTGCCCACCAACAATCAACACCCCATACCACAGTGCCGGGTGTGGTGGCTCACACCTGTAATCCCAGCACTCGGGAGGCAGAGACAAGAGGATTGCTGAGTTCTCAACGGCTTGCCTGGGCTCCATAGTGAGCTCAGGGCCAGCCTGAACTACAAAGCGAGACCCTGTCTCAAA
>PVIC010012444.1:0-39661 GCA_004025085.1 Thryonomys swinderianus
AAAAAAAAAAAAAAAAAAAAAAAAAAAAAAAAAAAAAAAAAAAAAAAAAAAAAAAAAAAAAAAAAAAAAAAAAAAAAAAAAAAAAAAAAAAGACAAAAATTGGAAGTAGAAACACAAAGAAAAAATTAACATGACTCTATCCAGTTTCTAGAGACAATCAGCATTGACCTTCTATTTTCTAATTTTTATTCACAAAACTGTGTTTTTAGTATATGTGCTGCCGAAGCGAGCACAACACAAAATTGTGTTTTTAATTTTATAGACAGCTCCTATATCCTATCTCATTTAATATTACATTGTGAATATTTTCCTGTATCATGATATGTATATGAAGTTATTTTATTTATATTTTATTACTTGTTATATATATATTTTTTTCATGTGCTACATTTGATGCATGGGAAAGTCACAATGTATTTAGTCATTTCATTCTTTTTCTTTTTTGACATTCTAGTCAAGAGTCTATTTGTCTTCTACAAAGATATATTGTCTCTGCAGACAAACTACTTGGGCTCAAATGTCAGTGCAAACACTGTGTGATTTTTAGAAAAGTTACTTAGTCTTTCTGTTTCACAATTTCCTCACTGGTAAAGAGAGAATCACCGTGGTGCCTGAGCCCTAGATGTACTCCACAGGAAAAGCGCTCTCAATGCTGACTGCTGGAATGACTGTCTTCCAGAAGAGACCATCCAGAGCTTGCCTCATCGAGAGCCCAAGTGCACGAGCACCATGACCTTTTCCTAAGAAAGTTATTATTTCACAAACCATTGTTCAGGACAAAGAGAAAGAAGGAGGCCATCACCATGGTGAGCACCTTAGGATGTATCAGAAGAAAGGTAAAGCGGAAACAATGACATACAACCAGTTTCTGTATTCATTTCAGGGCTGCCAAAATAGCAGATCTGGTACTGGCTGGGTAGCTTTCACAACAGACAGTGACTGCCTTCAAGCCGTGGGAGCTGGAGGTCACATCAAGATGGCAGCCGGCTGATTGTTGTCTAAGGGCTCTGAGGGGAAGACGGGCCCCAGGCCTCAAGATGGCTGTCTTCTCCCTGTGTGTCACTGCCCCACCATTCTTCAAAATTCATTCATTCAAAATTCATAATTTTCCTAAGTGAGCTTCATTTTATTTTATACTTTGGAGGAAAATCACTTCATCAAGAAAGACAAGAAGCATGTCTGTTGTCATATGTTGATAACTCACAATAGCATGAAAATGTGTGAAAAATGTGAGCTTAGGGAGCCACTCACAAGTTTTACCACGCAGAGAGTCAGTGTGACCATTAAGCAATTTTTCTATGAGTCCCAAAGTATTCATTTCATTCTTGATCTAACTAAATAGACATTTCACAAGATGTGCAAATAAGGTAGTATGAATCCTAACTTTGCTTCAGAAGGTAAATTTAAAGGAGTTTTGCTACCCTGGTAGTAATGAGAGAAGAAAATCAAACTCCTACTATGACCTGATAGTGACTTGTTAAGAGAAGGGTAGGGGAAATTCTAGAAAAACTGTTTTCTGCTCTTCAAAACTACAATAATACACAATAGGATGTAGTAGACTTAATTGGCTAAAGGAAATAAGCAGTCTAGAAATATTTTAGTATATGTGGCTGCTGAAGCAAGCATAGCAGCCTATAAATAGATCACACAAAAGGCTCAAATCTAGGAAAAATTGTGTGTGTCTATAATCCCAGCTATCTGGGAGGCTGAGGCAAGAAGATGCCAAGTTTGTAACAAGTTTGGGAAACTTAGGGAGACATTATATCAAAATGAAAAGGACTCAAATACCCTAGAAATACATAATGTGGGGGTTCAGGACAATGGAAACCCTTGATCAGCAATAGTTTATTCATGGTCACTGTCCCCAAATACCAACTATAGACTCATGATTCAAGTTACCAAGACTGTTCCTGCATTTACAAAACTGTAGAACATGAAGAGGCATTAAATGTGAAAGTAACAAAGAATTAATGATGAAAATATAGCTCCTGGCAGAGTTCTCATTGTCTATGAAGATTTTCCAGGGACTCAAACTCTAATGTTTGCTTTAATCTGCAGGCTAAAAGCTCAGAATGATCCTCTGCGTCTAGAAGCATGACAGGTGCAAAGGTCCCTCTTGGGATTAGATGTCTAACTCTGTGGGGAACATATGCACCTCACAGAGTGGGGTCTGGGTCTCCCTGGCCTTGCGGGGGAAGTTCAACAGGAAGCGTGTTTCCTGGACCCCTGGCCAGCGTCCTTCCAGAAGTAGAGAGCTTATAGACAAGAGAGGAAACTGGAACCGGGGGTGGGGTGGGGTGAAAGCACATTTGTCACAGTGGCTTCTGGTGTGTTTTCAGATGTGGAAATTTCCAGTTTGAAGAGTCTGAGTCTTTCCTACCCTTTCAAGTTGAAATATGGTCTCTACCTTTCTAAACATCAAAGGATGACATCATCATCCTTCTAAATCTTTTGGAAGGAAAACAGAGACGTAGATTTTTAGAAGTACTTTCATCCAGTGTTTGATGGACTTGGACAGCAGCAAGTCGTAGTTCTCCCTGAGAAATATATGCTTCTGTATTTTATGTTCAAATTGTCATTTATTTGGATGTGCGGAATCGCTGAGCTGTGGGGAAATGCGGTTGCCTCCCAGACAAACTTCTTCTCTATTTAGTAACAAGCCAAATGCATAAACACCATTTCCTTGCCTTTGAAATGATATTTATAAGTATCTCATGACTTATTTCAGAAACCTTCCATTTAGTGGTTGGACAGTTTCAACCTCCTCTGCAGAAAACTCAAATGCAGAGATCCAGAATTTGAGTTTTATAGCCGTGATAGAAATACACAGAGAAAGGCCTATAAATAAAGGGGCAGGAGTGACTTTGGACCATCAACATTTTATTCTCAGGTTTATGCTCCTTGCTCGGTCGCACGGCCCTGTGATATGTGGCTGAAGTATGTACCAGTGACAATCCTCCAGTAGGTGCCAAACATGAGGGCCAGAAATGTCTTAGCGACTAAATTGTTTGGTTGTTGCTGTCATATGTTTTTGTTTTGTTTTTGGTAAGGGGGGAACAACCAGCTGTCCTGGGAAAATCGGCCTGTTATATTCTCACTGAATTCAGAAATGAGTTAGTGATCATTTCCTGCTTGAAAGTCAAAATTAGGATGTCTTTCTCTAGGAATTATACCACACTATAAATAGTATTTGCTAATAATATTAATAAGGAACTGACCTACTTCTTCTTTTTAACCAAGAGATAAAAGGTAATGGATTTTCCAATTACTGAGAACTACTCTTGCTATCAACTTGTCTTATTTCATACATATATTAAAATAATTTAAATTGCAAATGTAGGAAGAAAAGGTTGGAAGAATTGGAATTTTCTTACCAGGACAAGAAAGAAAGTACACCTAAAACTCCATCTGGCTCTTTGGTATTGTCACTTTAGGGAGAGTGAATGACAGGGAAAATCAAATGGCAATTTTATAACAAAGGACCCGCTGGGGAGACACATTAAAACCAGGAACTGATGGCTAGAAGTCAGTCTATCACCACTCAGAAAATGTATGAAAACAATATAAATGAGTTCAACAACTAGAGAATGCGGATGGACACCGGAGTGCATCAGATGGCCATGGCCAGGGCACTGGGCGTGACATCTGGGCTGTGCCCTGGACTGTGCCTGCCCTGAGGGCAGCGGCTATCTACCTTTTGATGTTTAGTGCAACGTGATATATACTAACTGCAAAAATTTAAATTTCTCCTGGGTGTGGGGGCACACACCTCTCAACCCAGAGCTGGGGCTTTAGTGAGACCCTAGCTCTGAGGGGACAGGGGCTGAGGATGTTATTAGTGCGAAGGCCCCTGTGTTCAATCCCTGGTCCCAAAAAAGAGGGGGGAAGCTTAAAAATAATTGAAAATACCCAATGAAGAAAGTGAAAGCAATCTATGATCAATTGCTTTAGGTTAATTCATTGTTAACAGTTTAGTAAATCATCTCCCATCCTTTTTGTCTTTTGTCTATTTATATGAGACATCAAAGTAGAAATGTTTATTGTCTTAATTGATGACCTGAAAATTTATCACAGACTGAGGGTAGTTTTTGCTTAATTGGATTGAGTTCAAAAGGTATTGGCCAAGCTACAGGTTGATGCTTCAGCTTCAGCTAGGACGGAATTGCTGTGCACAAAAGGAGAGGAATTATTCCTTTTTTTCCTTTCATTAAGGGGCTTAGTGAGGACAGAGAAGAAACACTGAGCAGGGTGTAAAAGAAGGAAGGGAACAAGAACCCGAGGAGGCTGTGAGCCTGGGTGCCACAAGGGGAGTGGAGAATTGTGGTGTCAGGGTGGCCAAGAAATGTTCGGGGTCCAGCCTCACTCACTGGGCATGAGGTCCTTGCTCCGCAGCAGGTAAGGCCCCTTTGCCCAAGCCTCACTAGCAAAATGAAGACCATTCCATGTACAAAACGTCTGGTGTGAGTGAGCTTTTCCTGTGTAATAGGCAAGAGTGCTGAGTGCCAGGACTGCCCTGAAGCCCTGCGAAGAAGGCTGCACATAGGGGAGTGTGCCTGAGGGCTGAGAGGCACAGTGGACCGGAAATGTTAAATCCCTCCTTCCTTTGCTGCCCCTGAATTCAGAGTGCCTGGGAAGGTTCTGGATTCCATAGGACATGGACTTGAGGGTAGAGGTGGAGCCACGTTCATCTTAAGGGCCAGAAAGACCCTAAGTAATAGGTGGGTTGTAATTAGTCTAATTCAAAGCCATGGTGGCAAGATCCTGTCTCATTCCTTTCTCCGTTGGTTAATGTGAAATCTCCTACCAACAGTGTCCCTCAGATGTTTCTAGTGGCTTTTGGTACCTCACGCGCAAAAGGCCATCACCTTGTCATTATCCGCGGGTTCCCGATCCCTTCCAAGTGTTCCGCCCTGTGCTGGTGTAACACTCCTACTCCACGCTTCCAAGGACATGGCTGTTCTCTAGCGGGGGCGGCTGCCCACGAGGGCAGACAGCTGCCCTGTAACTTCTCTTTGCAGAAGAAGAGGGATAATGGAAGGGTCAAGTCCAGCATGAAAAATAAATAGCTTGTCTAATTCTAGTCCATCCTGCCCAGGGACCAGTCATTATCCTGGCTTGTCATCGGTTTGTCCCCCTGCAGGCAGGCACAGGTCAGGGCTCTGGGGCCTCAGCAATTCTGAGGCATAAACTCAGAGAAAAGGGGAAGTTTTACTTCTCACCTTAATCTAACTCCTGTTCGCTAAGTCCTTATTTTGTGTCTCAGGGTGAACGTCTTTCCAGTGTGACTGGCAACGGAGAATGGCTGTCTTCCTGGGAAACCCAGCCCTGACGTGAACATGGAGTCTGCCTCCGGGGCCTCAAGAAGACAATCACACCTTCATCTGATGGCATAATCCTTGTTGGCCTGATATAATTTTTATAAGATAAATATATAACAAATATGCTTCTCTATTTCTTCTACTTGACAAAGTATCTTGTACTTTATTCCATATAAGTACATATCTTCTTCATTATTTTTACCAGTGACATGTTACTGCATTTAATGATTATCTTGTACTTTGTTGATGAACATTTTGGCCATTTAAAAAATTGTAAAAACTGTTTTAAAAATGTTTTAATAAATAAAGTATGTGCAATGAATATCATAATGTTTGCCAGGCTATCCTTTTTAAATTGCTGTTAAATAAAATGTAAAAAAAATTACAATTTCAGCACATTTTTAGGTTACAGTCTTGTGTAGTAATAGCTTTCTTCTTGTATGACCATCATCAATATCTGTCTTGAGAACTTTGTGTCTTCCATGACTGGACCTTTGTACTTATAAACACTTAATTCCTCATTTCTCTTTCCTGCTTGCTCTTGAAACTTTTCTACTTTCTGTCTCTAAGGATTCGGCTACTGTCAGTACTTTGAATAAATGGATTTATAATATACTTTTGTAACTGGCTTATTTTACTTAGCATATAATGCCTTCAAAGTTCACTGGTATTGTAGAATGTATCAGAATAGATTATTGTATATATTATAAATAATATACATACATTATTGTATGTATGTGCCACATTTATCATTCATTTATTTACAAAAAGCAAAGACAAAAGCAAGAGAAATAGAAAAACAAAATGTAACTTAAGTTGCTTCTTCTCTCAATTATTATAATGCTGCTATGAACATGGGGGTGCAAATACTCAGTTAATTTTGAGTCCCTACTTCCAGCTATTTCGGCTGTACACCCAGAAGTGAAATTACTGGATCATATGGCCACTTTGCATTTAACACATTTAGAAACTGCCATGTTGTTTTTCATAGTGGCATTTGGGTCATTTTAAATAATGTAAAATACTTGTACATGTGTACATGTGCACATTTGGGTAGAGTATTTCTGTAGGACAAAGATCTAAAAGGATGAAGGCAGAATTATTGTGTGACTAACACTGAATTTATCTCCCAAGAGATTGTGTTAATTTAAAGGCCTAGCTACAGTACCAAAAACACCTGCTCAAATTTGCTGACAAATTTTGCTGTATTGATCATTTTGACCTTTGTCAAGCGGACCAGAAAAAAATGTTCAGTTTGCTTGGCTTTCTGTTTCTCCTTGGACTTGTGTTCCATCCTTGTTGAAGCTATCTTTTCATTGTTTTCTTTTCATTTATATTTGCTCTCCAATGACTTGCTTATGTCCTTTGCCAGTTTTTTCTACTGTATTATCTTTTTCTTTATGACTAAAAAGAAGTCCTTGTAAATTAGAACATTAATTCCTTGTCTTTATAAATGCTACAGCTATTTATGTTTTAGTTTTTTACCTTCTGTCCATAATTAAAGAAGACTTCTACAAAAATTCCAAAATGTAAATCTGGAATATTCTATTTAGAGATACTTTTGTTTATGGCCTCTGGGGTTCATGTTCTCATAAATATTTTTCTCATTTTAACATTGATTAAAATACTCATTTTTATTTATTTCTAGCGTTTAATTGTGTTTCAAAATTTAGGTCATGAATCTGAAACAGCTTTTGGTATGAAATGAGGACTAGTACATTTATTTTTTCCCAAAGATTTACCTAGTTATTCCAGTCCCTTCTTACTAACTCACTAGTTCAAAAGGCCAATTGCAGGAGACCAGCTTGAAACTACACTAAGATTTAGATATCATTAATGTGACTTATAAATTGGCTGTTTCAAATTATGAGCCACTCCAAGGCCTAAGTGCGGCTTGCTGATTGACCCCTTGGCTGGTGTACTGAGACAGAATTCCCTGGGTCCACAACTATCTCAATGATTGGTGAGATTGTGACTCTCTAACAGAAAGGAAATGCTGCAACTGAGGAAGTGTGACTCTGCACCCATACACCAAGATCAAACGTTAGCTAAAGATAACTCAGGTGGTTTGTCAGGTATGACCTGAAAGATAGCACAGGTGCTTTGTTAACTGTGACCTGCCCTTCACAAGTATACATAGGTACCCCCTTGTATAGCCTGGCTCATTAATGCATTAATTTTGAGATTCCTTACATCTGACTTTGTGCTCCCTTACCATGTTGTATAATCATAAATGCTGACTAATCAGGAGGCTTACTGACTAAACATGGTTTTAGCTAGGAGAAAACTATGATCAATTTTAGAACCCTCCAGTAATAAACTATCATTTATTACTCATTGTTCCTTGTTCCTTTTATACTATTCTTTCTTGTCCTACTGTACCCTCATTCAGGTAACTGGGCACCCCCTGATAAATCACTGGGCTACCCACCTGCAGCCAATATTAGCTTTCACTAAAAATAACATTTCTGTTTCTTGTTTCTATTCCATTGAGATACCTCTCTTTTACTGAGATGATAACATAGTATTTTATTTAATCTGACTTCATATCACCTTTCAACACATTAAATCTAGTCCTTTCCTCTATGACCTTTATTAATAAATTTTGTTGTTCTTAGCTATACTCACTAGAATAGACTTTGAGATAAACTTTAGAAGCAATTATGAAAGTTTATTAAAATTCCACTGCTAGGCCATTTAATTTACAGACAAATTTAGGGAAATTGACACCTTACAATACTGAGTCTTTGTATCCATGCAAGAGACATTTTTATCTATTGATCAAAGTCATTTTAATTACCAGTTACCTTTGATTATTCTCAGCTCAAAACAAGCCCTAATTTCAAGTTTTTGTTGAGAACCACCTGTTCTGCTTGATTATCTCTTTTGTTTTCCTTGCCTGCTTTTATTCGAACACTATCTATGAAGTAGATTCATTAGAATTTGGAAATAGGAACTTTAGAATAAAAATATCTAATTAAATTTCTACCTGAGAGAAAAAAATACAAGATAAAATGATAGCAGTGCTCAACTACCCCACAGCAAGCAGTTTCTGTTGAAAGATCTCTCCTGTCCTGTTGGGATGGGGGAAAATGGAGGGAAGGAAAGACAGAAAAAAAAGGGTGTAATAGCTAGATCCTGGTTGAAGAATTACATGGCTAAATTCTTAGTTCTTGTAGAAACATAAGTTTCCTATGTAGTGTCTTTATTTCAGTTTTTTTAATTCTTAGAAAATAAGATATATTCAGGAGTAAGCATGAATAAAAAGGCATAAACTCAAATAGAAATGATACTTTGAGAATGTAGAGTACTATTTATACTTTCTTCTGTAATAGGAATAACTAACTACTATTTCAAACTGAAAGAAAGAAGTAGACATTTTAAAAGACTAGAACAAAATTTAGGTTAATAAAATAAAAAGGAAATGAGACACTCTCCTATTAAAATTATTTGAATGTGGGCCGGGGATTTAATTCAGTGGCTCCAGTGTCTGCCTGGCAAACCAAACGTCCCAAGTTCGATCCCTGACATCATATAACACAGTGCTGGGTGTGGTGGCTCATACCTGTAATCCCGGCACTCAGGAGGCAGAGGCAGGAGGATCCCTGAGAATGCGAGGCTTGCCTGGGCTACCTAGTGAGCTCAGGGCCAGCCTGAACTACAAAATGATACTCTGTCTCAAGAAACTAAAAAAGAAATTATTTGAATGTGTTTGTAAACCCTGCAACATCATTAATATATCTAAAAGATTGGTAAAATTGTTCTATACTGTGCATTGAATTTAGAGTAAAAGGCTGAAGAAATATGTACTTTTAAAAAGAATGTCACAGTCACCACTAGAGGGTACAGTAAGCAACCTTTCTTTCAGATACTTGAGCAGAAGAGTGTAACAGGAATAAAAGGCAATTTAGAATCACAGCACTTGACACAACCTCAGAGGGTCAGAAAGAGAAATGGCTGCGGGAAATGGTCATCAGATTTGACATCTAACTATGGCAGAGTTTTGAGGGACTTTCAAGGAAAATGTGTGTGTTGGTAGAAATAAAGTACATTTATCAGCCAATTTAGAGTCAAATGTCTCTAAATTGAACAAAAGATAAATTAATAAACCTTTTATGTGTATGTAGAACCTACAGCTGACTCATTCATTAAGCCTGTTGGTGAAAGCTATTCCCCCTGGGATTTCGCTCCCCAAAGATACACTCCACGAGCTTTTGAAAACAAAGCCTTTGGGACTCAGTGAGACCCCAGTTGAAGGGAAAGAGAGACAACCTTCTCAAAGCAGCACTGCTGCTGGCGCGAACCAGATAGACGCAGAGGATGGATTCCTCATTTGGGATGCTTTACCAGTCTTGTGGAACCCATGTAGAGACAGATAAACAGTCCTTAGTAGAACTCTAAGAAAAGCAGGGGTTTTATTTTTGGTCTGTTTGTTTAAATCAGACTATCTCAGCTAACATATGACCTAACCTGCTATGATTTTTCTTGGTGGGGTGGTGGTGGGAGTCTTTCCTGAATATAGGATTTCTCTCATATCTCATTACAGACATGCTTCTAGCCCTCTGTATTCCAGAATAGTTGCAGTTTTTTTTTTTTTTTTGAGACAGGGTCTCGCTTTGTAGTTCAGGCTGGCTCTGAGCTCACTATGGAGCCCAGGCAGGCCTTGAACTCAGCAATCCTCCTGCCTCTGCCTCCCAAGTGCTGGGATTACAGGCATGATGCACCACATCCAGCACTGTGGTATGTGGTACTGATTGCTGTTGGGTGTGAGTCACCACATCAAGTATTGTTGTATGTGATCACAAGAATCGAACCAGGGGCCTTGTGTTTGCTGGGCAGGTGCCAGAACCACTGAACTAAATCTCCAGCCCAATAGTTGCTTCTTCTTAAGGCAAAACAACAAAACTTGCAAAATAGTTGTAGTCTCAAATACAGGAAAACATGAAAGAAGCACAACTTATTATAAAGAGAAAATTTTAAGACTTAGTAACTACTTTTCAAAGTAGGTATGGTACCACTTTAATTTTTTTTTTTTTTTTTGCAGTACCAGGGATTTTATACCATACCTTGTGCTTCCAAGGTAGGCACAGTACCATTTGAGCTAAATCCCCACCCCACTAACTACTTTTCTAAGCATAATATTATTGCTGAATAGACATCTTTTACAATGAACCTTTACAGTAATCTTTCCATCTAGTCAGGTAGTTTTTCTTTGTTTGTTTTGTGTTGTGTTTTGGTGGGATTGCAGGCACGTGCCCCCACTCCTGACAGATACATATTTTGATTCACATTTCTAGAGTGGGAAAATAGAGATTATAGTAGTGCAAGACTTCACACTCAAATCCCCTAGTCAGTAGAGGAGTGAGCTATGAGAAGGGAAGTTTGGACTTCTTCCTAATCTAGTCCTATTGCTGCTACACTGGCTCCTGTTCAGTATTAGGAATCGTCTTAATAGCATATTTACATCCCTATAACAACTTTAGACTTAGGAGGAGTTTTCTCTTTGGCTGCGATAGTTCTGTGTTTACAGTCAGAATCTATTTATGCATAGTTTTTTTTTTTTTTTTTGAGACAGGGTCTCGCTTTGTAGTTCAGGCTGGCCCTGAGCTCACTATGGTGCCCAGGCAAGCCGCTGTGAACTCAGCAATCCTCCTGTCTCTGCCTCCCGAGTGCTGGGATTACAGGCGTGAGCCACCACGTCCGGCACTGTGGTATGCGGTGTTGATTGTTGGTGGGCGTGTCTCCATGCCCAGCATTATATGTGGTTACCAGGGATCGAACTCAGGACCTTGCGCATGCGAGGCAGGAGCCGGAACCACTGAGCTAACCCTCCGGCCCTATTTATGCATAGTTCTGATTTCTTGGTCAGTTTAATTTCTCAGGTCCAGCGTTCTAGAATCACAGGTCTGGGCCACCATGGCAAGCTAAAAAGGACCTTGTACTTCAGCATCCCCGGTGATGTGGATGCGAGCCCTGTGAGAACTGCACCTGGAGAGAGACTACTGACCACGGATGAAAACAGTCAGAGCCGAGCTCCCTGGCGGACGGCCTGCCTTTCAGCTGGGATGATCATATCATGGACTTCGTATCTGGGCACGCATGCACTATTTAGCTGGAGTACAGGCCTGAGTCCCACTTGCCAAGGCCGACATGATGACTTAGCAACTGACTCTTTGAAGACAGGGATCTGGAGCCTGCATCCTCCATCATTGAGCAGTCAGGCCTGCCTGGCGCGGTGGAAACCTGGCGTCGGTTTAGTGTTACCCCACAGCACTTAGCCAGGATGCGTGTTAGCGATAGCCTGTGATTTTAGAGTGTGCAGAATTTCTTACTCCGCCCTCACCCAGATGTTCCACCAAGAGAAAGATGGCTTTTGAAAACAGGTGCATTTTCTTAGGTGTTAGGATGTGTGATCATGTCAAATTATTAGAGAAAGGCTATGATATTCTTTAAGGCTATTTTCAAATGTCATATCATATGATTTTTGAGTCATAAAAGCTTACAAGTGATACTAGTTCAAATTGAATATCGTATGAATAAGGTACTTAAGCTTTTATGAAGCCCACAGGGAATTTTTAGTATCTCCACAGGGAAAATGTAGGAAAATTGAAGGCATATTATGGCACGAAAGACTTTGGGTTGTTTATCATAAAGATCTCCGGGGTGGTAAATGGAATTTCAAAAAAAAGATGACTGTTCCAACATGAAAAAGATTTCAGAAACAACAAAGGCAAAACATTTTTCTAAAGCATAACCTATGTTTTTACATGTAATGTTTTCTTCATGCTGGTGATAAAGCCTCTTTCATTAGCCCTGTGTTGGATGCGGACCTTGAATCCTTAAAAAGCTTTATCTGTTTTAAATCTTTTCTTTTTAGCCATAGCCAAACTTGTTTTTGTATTTTTTTTTTTTTTTTGAGACAGGGTCTCACTTTGTAGTTCAGTCTAGCTCTGAGCTCGCTATATAGGCTAGGCAAGCCTTGAACTCAGCAATCCTCCTGTCTCTGCCTCCCAAGTGCTGGGATTACAGGCATGAGCCACCATGCCCGGCTTGTTTTTGTATTTTAATTTCTATATTTTTCATCTTTGGATCATAAAGAAGTTAGATTCTGAGAATCTCTTTATTTTCCTTGAATATTTTTCCTTTTGGAGATTTAAATAATCAGCTATTGCATTTTTTTCAGCCTCACTATCAGAAGCCTCCAATTCTTCTACAACTGATTCAACTCCTAATTGGTCTATATACTACTAAAGCAGTTTATTTTAAAAAAACTAATTATACTTATCTACTAGGCACACTTTTCTCCCCCATGAGGGTCTCACTACTCAAATGGTTTTTCTCTGACCTCTAGTCTGAAATATCTCTGCTTATCCATGTACAGTAGTCTCAACTCAGTACACCTCTTTTTTTTTTGAGACAGGGTCTCGCTTTGTAGTTCAGGCTGGCCCTGAACTCACTATGTAGTCCAGGCAAGCCTGGAACTCAGCAATCCTCTTGTCTCTGCCTCCCGAGTACTGGGATTACAGGCGTGAGCCACCACACCCAGCACTGTGGTATGTGGTATTGATTGCTGGTGGGCGTGAGTCACCATGCCCAGCATTGTATGTGGTTACCGGGATCGAACTCAGGACTTTGCACTTGTGAGGCAGGTGCCAGAACCACTGAGCTAAATCTCCAGCCCAGTACGCCTCTTTTTAAAGTCTTTTTTTTTTTTTTTTTTTTTTTTTTTTTGAGACAGGGTCTCTCTTTGTAGTGCAGGCAGGCCCTGAGCTCTGAAGCCCAGGCAAGCCTTGAACTCAGCAGTCCTCCTGCCTCTGCCTCCCGAGTGCTGGGATTACAGGCGTGAGCCACCACGCCCGGCTAAAGTCTTTTTTGAAAAGTCTATGCTTTCTTCTATGTCCTTAGCACTGGGGATTGTGGGACACTGATTTTACTCTCTCTTTTAGCTTCCTGGCTGTCCAGAAGCTGAGCAGCAGTTCCTTTTCTATGTCCTCTCACTAGGAAGTATAGTGCTGTCACAGGCCCAAAGCAGTGTGGCCAAGTAGCCCTGACTCAAACCCACTGAACCCATGAGACAAACCTTTCCTCCTTGTTTGTCTTAGGTATGTTTTGCTATAACAGAAATCTGACTTGCACTGTCACACCAGGCTGGCTAACACAAATGCTGTTGGCCTTGCTGTTATTCTACAAATTGATAATAATTACTGACTCAGCCTCCAGTCATTTCATATTTATTAGTTCTCTTAAAAATCATTTATTTATTTTTCTGGGTTTTTAGCCTCTCAGGTTAAACCTCTACTATTTAAAGCCTGAGCAGAGTCTTTATGCTGAGGTGTTAGGCTTTAGAGAAGCGGAACGTGGGAGATGATCAGAGTTTTGGTCATCAGATTTCACAAGCAGCTTCCTGGTAGGTGCTTTCTCCTTCTTCACACAGAGCTCCTTGGGGCAAGTCTTCTTAGTAAGTTATAGCTCATGTCTTAGCAGTGGTTGCATCACTAAGATATTTATGATAAGTTTCTAATTAAGGGATGGTAATTAGCATATCATAATTTATACTTGAACTTGGGTATATCTATTTCCTTGACAGTTCTAGGTCACTATTCCCTTTTCTTTGCAAGGGTTATGTTAGTGGAGATCTTGATTTCTAAGCAAGAAATCAGCTTTGGCTAGTTTAAGAAGAGAAATCTGCTGGAGGTTGGTAAAAAGCAGGTGGACAGCCAGTGTTGGAAAGTAATAGAAACAGATCTGCCTTAATGATTATGGATTGTACAAAGTACATGACATACTTTCAGGACAGTGTTCCGACAGTTTTCTTTCCTTTCACCTAAAATTCAGAACTGTAGGAGAAAGAGGCTTTAACTGGCCAGCTTCATTTACTGGCAACACTTGGTCTACAGAGGGACAGAGAACCTTGTTTTGTGTTTCTCGGGGTGCACACAACAGAGATAGTTATTTCTTAAAGTAAATTGGGGAAACAGAGGTCAGGGAAGCAAAAGAACCAACTTGTTCTCCTCTAGTGGCAGTGAGACCATGTCTTCTTTCTTGAACTGCCCTCCCTATGTGCTACCACAGAGAGCCCACCCACAGTCAGCGCAGACTTAGAAGATCTTGTTTTCTTAAAAGGCATGCCAGCTAGGATCAATAATCCATCCTAGGATAACAGAGAATGAGGAATAAATTGCTCTCTTATGAATTTAAGTGGGAATTTCTCAGACAAAGTTGTTAAACCCCAAAATTACACTCTTGCTTTCAGATCATGAAATAGAAAAAGTTATGAATGATAACATTCATAGTCTCATTTCTGATTACTTACTTCTCCATGCTCAACTGCAGTCCCTACCCTCTAACTCCCGCCAAGTGCAAATGCTGACATTTTAACCCCATTGCTTCGGAACATGATTGGATCTGAGGTAAGTAAGGCCTTTCAATCCACAAGGTTAAATGTGGCCCTTAAGGGGATTCTAAAGCACTGTGGTGGTATCTTTCTAAAAAGAGCCAGTTAGGACATAGTCACTTGCACAGAGGAAGAGCCGTGAGGCCCAGGGAAGAAAGCTATCTATAAGCCAGTGCAAGATGCTCAGAAGAAACCAGTGCTGACAACACCTTGATCTTGTGCTTCCAGCCACCAGGGCTGTGACAAAATAAATTTGTTATTTAAGCCACCCACGCCTCCACAAGGTAATACTACCTATAGACTAGTTTAAGAGGATTGCATGTGTAGTGACATCACAACTCTCGTGAAGAAATAAACACTGTCCTCTCTGTTTTTCTATAACTGCTGTGTTTTTCATCACAAACTCCACCTTACTGGATAACAGAAAAAAGAAAGGACAGTGAGATTTTAATTATTTTCTCTAATGCTGGCCTCTTGTATGCTTTATTCATCTTGTTTGACTGTTGAGCCAGGAAATGGAGATTTTATACACTGACTTTTGCCCTTTTATTCAAGGATGGAATATGAGGATGTGGAGACAACTGAATCCTGTGTATCTTCACGGGCTGAGTGGAACAGTGCTTGATTTTTTTTTTTTTGAGACAGGGTCTCACTTGTAGTTCAGGCTGGCCCTGTGCTCACTATGTAGCCCAGGCAAGCCTTGAACTCACAATAATCCTCCTGCCTCTGCCTCCTGAGTGCTGGGATTAAAGACATGAGCCAACACACCCAGCATTGCAGTGTGTGGTACTGATTGCTGGTGGGTGTGAGTCACCATGCCGGGCACTGTGGTATGTGGTTACAGGGGGTCAAACTCGGGACTTTGTGCTTACTAGGCAGACGCCAGAACCACTGAGCTAACTCCCTGGCTCAGTATTTTCAATCTACAGTTGGTTGGTTCCAAAAATGTTGAACCTGCAGATACTTGGGGTAGAGTGTCTTGCATTTTTTAAATACGAAATGCTGAATATTACCACTTTTTCTCTTTGCATTCCTATTTTAATAATTCAAATCTATTGGCAGAAGATAAAATAGAAAATATTATCAACATCTTGAGAAGTGCATATTTTATCAGTTCTCAAAGGCTACAGTGGAGTGAATTCTATTGTCCACTAAGAGACACAGTTATGCTTAACACAAATGCAGTCCAGTATAGGAAGCTACTCCTTTGCTTAAGATGCTTCTTTGAGGAGTTCTACCCTTTTAAAGAACTATGGTTCCTCAATGCCAGGTAAAAGAACGAATGACTAGAAACCCACTGAAAAATAAGGCTTTCCTCTATGATTTCTGCCTGTTTTCCAACCATATCTGAGAATTTAAAGAGAAATATTACTGCAATTCTCAATGCCATAGTCAGTTCTTCTAAGCACAGTTTAAATTGGTTGAAAAGCAGCCAAAAGAGAGAGAGGACATAGTCAGTCTGGAGATATGACTGAGAACATTTTATTTCTATGCTGAAAAATGTGTCACTTCAGATTTTCACCATGATGTAGTTGGATGAATTCTCCCCATTTATATATGACATTTAAATTAGAATTTGCCACACCTGGGGAGGAAACATTTTTTTATGGACTCCAAACTATATTGCTCTCCTGAACCTAAAGCAAATCAAGTCATTTTTCACAGGATGAGGAGAGGAGAGGTCAATCAGTATATTCACCAGCAATGTTAAATTACCTTTTCCCTTCTCCTTTGGGTCCCCACTGAAAGGCATCTGGGTATTTGTTATTAGTCTCAATTTATCTCAATTCGAGGTATTGATCATGCAGTAGGCAATTAACATGGGGCTCAGTGTTACATGGAATATTAAGTAGGTACCTAGAGCTCATAACCTTGTTGAGTCAACTTGACACTTTAATAGAAAACAACATAGCACAAGAAAAAACGGGGACAAAATATACAGAAAAGCAAAATGAAAGCATGCACCCACACAAAGAGCTGTGCACAGATCTTAGCTTGAAACAGCTTATGAAAGTTTAGTTTTCTATTGACATGAAACATGTCCACCCCAAAGGTAATGACTTAAAACAACAAGCATTTGCCATCTCTTCTTTGTTTGGATCGGGAATTTGAGAGCAGCTCAGCTGGGTGGTTCTGGTTCTGAGACTCCCCTAGGCTGACGAGAGTCTCTGGTGGCATCTGATGCCTGGATTAAAGTTGGAGGCTCTGCTTCCGGCACAGCTCAATTACAGGGCTGCACACAGATCGGTTCCCCATTACCGTGGGACTGCTGAATTGCCTCACAGCATGACCGTAGGCTTCCCCCAGTGACCCATCCAGCAGAGTATGAGGAGAAAGACAAAATCCCCACATGGCCTGTTGGAGAAGTTGTGCATTGTCTTTTATATTTATTCTTTACTTTCAGTGCTAGAGATTGAACTCAGGGTCTTGTGCTTTGCCCCTGAGTTACATCTTTAGCTCACATAGACTTTATTCTGTTCTTCACAATGAGTTGTTAAGCTGAAAGGCTACTGGAAAGGAAAGGGTAATTAAGTTCTATCTCCAACAGGGAGTAGTATGAAATAATCTGTGAACATATTTTGAAGCTATTGTATAACCTAAATGTCCACCAACAGGAGAATCCATAAAGAAATTGTTTGCATATCAGTACAAGGGAACAGTACTTAGCAATAAAAAGAAGTGTTGACACATGCAACAACATGGATCGATCTCAAAATAATTATGCAAAGTGAAAGAAGGTGAAAAGAATTTATACTGTAGGATTTTGTTCCTACAGGATGGTACTACACACTGAGCTATATAGGGAAACAAAATATCTGTAGCTGCGTGGACTAGGGGTGGGGTTAGATTGATGCTGGGAAAGGGGGAGGAGTTTCCAAGGAATTAAGAAAACTTGTGGGGATGCTGGGTATGTTCATTATCTTAATTGTGATGACAATTTCAGAGGTATGTAAATATACCAAAGCTCATCAAATTATATGTCTTAAACATACAGGTTATTGTATATTAGCTAGACCTCAAAAAAGCTGGAAAAGTGTATGTATGGTAAAGATAAGAAAAATGCTTCAGCTTACATGCTAATTATATTTTCCAGGACTTATGTTTTTAGCTCTGTCTCCTTAGTCACCAAATATAATTAATAAGCCTAGGATTTATTCATTGCAGAAGTTTGAGCATGGAGGAAATTTATTAACTTCTTTTAATATAAAGTAATACTTTTGGGATTCTCAGTTCTCATTCAGTTAATCAACATAGTTCAGGTTATTATCCTTTTGAAAATACAAAATACTTCTGCGATGGGCATGGTGGCATGCATCTCTAATCTCAGCACTCCAAGTATGAACCCAGTGTGGGCAGCTTAGTGACTTAGCAAAACCCTGTCTCAAAATGTAAAACAAAAATGGGCTGAATAGCTAGTTCAGTGTGAAGGCCCTGGGTTAAATTTCAGGACTCAGACAAACAAACACAAAGTAAAACCCCAAAAGAAAAGAAGTACTCCTAGAAAAAAATTTTATATATATGACAGTACCTGCTTTGTTCTGTTAGTTTCCTTCAGAATCAAACTATTATGGTCTTTTGTCAAAGTTCACAAAATCACCATTCAACCAGCACAACAACCTAGAACCACTGCCACTTTTCTTTCTGGACATCTTCTTTGTCAACTCATCCTCATATTCATACACTATCTCAACAAACACTCCTCCAGCGAAGACCTCATGCCACACTGCAGGTGTGAGATGTACAGTATAAGTAGATGTCTCTCATCCCCTCCCTTAGGTAACTCACATTTTAGTGAAGGGTACAGTCTCCGAATCTCATCACTTGTACACCACAGGTCCCTTTCACTCCCTCCGCTTGCGTCTCCATTGCTACTGATTCAGCCTAAACACTCATCTCTTGTCTAAAGTCATGTTGCAGCTTTTATATTTTTTCTGTCCTCACACTAGCTAACTCTCTATACTGCTGCCAGAAATCTGTGTTCTATCAGGAAAACACAGATTTGATTATATTATTCTGTGATTCAAATAGTCTTTGAAAGATCTGTATCGCCAGCTGAATGAAGTCCAGATACCATGACTTGATCATAACCTCTATTTCCCCGGCTCAGTTTTTACTTTGGTTCTAGCCTGACTGGTTCGCCCAGAGTTCTCCATCTTGCTGAGCGTGTAAACACTTGGTTTTACCTTGGAAATGAGTTTGGACCTTCCCTGGGCCAATGAGCTTCCGCATACTCTTTAAGACATCATTCACATGAAGTGCTTTTCCAAAGAACTTTTGTTAAGTGACATTTATTAGACTCCCAAACTTGCTCACCATGTAATCTACTTCTGAAGGGAAAGGGTAGCTAAATTTCCTGGGGAGAAAGCAACCAAACACAATGTTTTCGCAGGAAACCAAAATTCTATGATGTTACTTTGTGGATAATCTTTGTCATGAATCAAACCAAAATCAAGAACCTCCCATAATCACACCTGAGCACAGACAGAAAAAAGGACACTATTCTAACCACAGAAATGGCCATGTGGCCCAGTTTTCCTAGTGCACAGGTTGGTTGCTACTTTGCAAATCATAGATTTAATGGCAACCCTTTCCTCCCTCAATTCCTATGGCAGCTCCCACATTCTGATTATAGTTGATGCATAAAAACCCCTGTATCCTTGAACTTCCTCCAAAACCACCTAATATAAGGTCACACTTAAAACCTTACACAGCTCTCTGTGTGACTCCTCCTTTTTCCCTCATGGTCTCCCTGGGATAGCAAATAATAAACCCCACTCCATCCGATATAGGTATGTTCCTGGTGTTTGGCTAGAGGACATCCCAATGTTTGCACATTTGATTTTTCTACCAAAATATGGAGACTAGGATCTGAGACGTTGTTTTGTATTCCTTTTAGGCTGCATAGTACTTGGGTAGATAATGAGCATATTTACAGGACAAATTAATGAATGCATATTTTGTGATTAAAGGCACACGATTTAACAGAAGAAACTGCTTGATGAAAAGATGTGATTTTACATCCAAATGCTCTTTGAGTTGCCACTGAGTTTGCTTTTGCAAGTGCGGTGCTCCTGCGGCGGCATTGCTATTGCCTTTGGCCAGCTCCCCAGTCCGCTGAGCTGCAGTCCACATCTGAAGTGGGGCTGGCTGGGCCGCACCTCCTCGGTTCCTCCCAGTTCTCACCGATCCCAGCATGCACAGCCACACAGCCCACCAGGTGTGAGGATGCTGCTATTTGGACTATACATTACCAGAAATAAGTCACAGTGGGAAGGCAGATTAGGACAGTTTAAAGAGTAAGGAAAGAGAATCTACGAAAAATGAAAAAGAAAATTGATTTCTAACTACAGTTGGGCCTTGTACTTGTTTTAACTTCATGGGTGATTCATGTATAATATAGTGTGAGAGCTCACTCTCTCTGGGATTTCTATCTGTAGTTTTCCAGAGCCTTTCAACCTTAATATTTCAGATCTATCTGTTTTGTGATTTAGCAACATACTATTCAAAGTGAAAAGGAAGTGTTGGTTCTGTTCAAGGGTCTTATCTCATTTTAGTCCAGGATACAGGATGGTTAAGAATTTGGGCTTCTGGGGCCAGGGATTTAGCTCAGTGTTTCTGGCATCTGCCTCACAAGCAAAAGATCCTGAGTTCTATCCTCGGTACCACACATCACAATGCCAGGTGTGTTGGCTCACGCCTGTAATCCTAGCAGTTGAGAGGCAGAGGCAGGAGGACTGCTGTGAATTCAAGGCTTGCCTGGGTTACATAGTGAGCTTAGGGCCAGCCTGAGCTACAAAGCGAGACCCTATCTCAAAAAACAAAACAAAAACAAACAAAGAATTTAGGCTGCTGTGTCAGAAGGGTCTGGATTGGAATCCAGGATCATTGAGTTCCGAAATGTGTGATTTTTATATCTCTCAATCTCTCTGAGGTTCAATTTTCTCATCTATAACATATGAGTATCAATAATAAACATGTATAGAGTTTTGGAGAGCTTGAATGAGATAGCATATAAAAACCACTGTTGGCACAAAAACTGCTCCAAAATAATAGCTATTATTAATGTGATTAGTTCACTATTTTCATTAGCAGAAATTGGATTTATAAACATAGACTGTAATTCTATGCAGTATTATATAATATACTATTACTTTATGTGTTATGGTACACAGTATGCTATGTATAATATAGCTTATATATTTATAAGAATGTTCTATGTTATGGGATTTAGTTAAACTCACTGGTTCAGTGTGAAAGAATTTTTAGAACTGGGTTTGTATATATTATGTCTTTGTCAGAAATAAACTTCTAGAAAAATAAAATAAATTCTTTATAATGCCTATCACACATAGAGTTTTAGATATTGGACTGGATGGTTTTCAAGGTTCCCTGTTGTCAGAAAGAGAACAGTGAATTTGATAAACAGCAGGACAGACTAAACCTACTGGGATAAGGAAGCAGAAACTGCTCTGGCCTTTGAGAGGAACGGGGCACTATTACCACAGCCAGCTGAAGGTGGTGTGAGGAAGGCGGGTGAAGTTGGAGGCACTGGCAAGAATGATGCCAGGTGCTTGGTTACTCTAAGAGGAACAGCAGTAGAAAGTCCAGAGGAAGGTGGACAAATGGCAGATCGCTGGGTGAAATTTGTAACTGAGATACATTACTGTCCTTATCATCTAATACTTATGAGTTCTCTTTATGAGTCAAGGATTGTTGTCAATTGCGTGTGTTTCTTATTTTACCTTTTAGTACCTACCCAGCACAGTGGGAACTGATTCCAAATAGGCATTATTTGTGTTTTATCATGCTTATATTTTCCTTTTCATATATGAACCTATGAAATAAGTTACAAGATCATTTTAATTTTTATGTTTGCTAGTTCTGTCATCTGTTTCTCTTTTGATTGATTTACCTACATATTAAGGGTCTCCTTTTCCAGTTAAATGATGGTTAACTCTGTCTAAGTGCCATGCATGAATAAGTTACTGTGTTTGGATGCTGGCTATTCATCTTCCTAAAACAACACAGGATGGAGTTAAATTACTATTGACAGTTTAACTTTTTTGAGACCTGTCTTTCACTATGGTGCTAGAGATAGAGCCCAGGATAGTGATGGAGAAACTTCTAGAGCTTTTAATGATTACAAACAGCCTGCTGACCCATGGTCCTATAGGTTCACCCCAATGGCCTAGGATTTCATATGTGCTAAATGTACATTTAAGCAGTGAGCCCCGGGGCAGGGATGTAGCTCAGTGCCACTGCACCTGTCTGGCAAGTACAAAATCCTGATTTTGATCCCCAGTAACAGAAAAAATTTTAAAAAAATATTTTCAAAGCAGTTTAAATGTTTTTAAGCTTTATTTTAAAGGCAGTGCCAGAATAAGCTTTAATTTAAAATTCTTTTCCTCTTTAAGAAAAAATGCAACAAATTTTTACAACCAAATAAGGGAGCAACCATTGTCATTACACTGCATATCATTATCTTCAAAGTAGTTACTCAGTAGGTGACAGAAACCAAAAAGATTCTTAGAAAAAAGAAACAGATAATAATACACACTGTTGGGCTGGAGATTTAGCTCAGTAGTTCCGGCACCAGCCTCACAAGTGCAAGGTCCTGAGTTCGATCCCAGTAACCACATACAATGCTGGGTGTGGTGACTCACGCCCACCAGCAATCAATACCACACACCACAGTGCCGGGTGTGGTGGCTCACACCTGTAATCCCAGCATTCAGGAGGCAGAGTCAGGAGTATTGCTGAGTTCCAGGTTTGCCTGGGCGACATAGTGAGCTCAGGGCCAGCCTGAACTACAAAGTGAGACCCTGTCTCAAAAAACAAAACAAAACAAAACCACACACTGTCTTTTCAAGGAACTAAGGTAAACTCTTAAATCTAAATAAATCAAGTAGCACAGATATTGAAATATTTTTTAAACAATAGAATATGTAATTTGGGTAACTATTTTAACATCTGCCTATTTCCTATTTACCTCTTCAGTCTAGGGCTAATTTCACTCACAAGTGAGTCAACAGCTTTCTAAGCATGCTACTTCATGGCCTGTGTTTGATGCCATTTTACTTCTCTGACTGAGAGAACAGCAACTTCTGCAGCCATGAGGGAGCTCCAGTGACTGCTGTGCTGGCCCTTCAGGTGGCTCTTCCATAACTTTCAACTGTTTCCCATGTACATGCAGTGACAGAACTCAGGTGAAGAATTGATGAGGGTGGGGGACTTCTGAAGATCTCCAGGGCTCTCTGCATGTATCTTTCTCCCCTCTCTTCCCTGCCCAGACCTCAGTTTCCTTCTCCTCAAACCTCCAGATTTGTTTCAACTTAGGAGGTTCAGATGGGATTCTTCCTCTCTGCACCAAAACTGGAAACTGTCTCCCAGCAGTAAGCCCCAGTACTCAAGTCCTCAGGGACTTGGAATCTCTGTATCCTGTGACACATGTCACCCAGTGCCTGAAAACCAATTTTTGTTTTATTTTTCCTATTTTTAAATTATTGTTCACAGGAGGTCCACATGAGTCCATTACTCCACCTTAGATGCAGATGTCCTTGAACATGTTTTTATTAAGTTACTAAAGGAATAGCCTTGATGAACACATGATTTGTATCCTTAAGTGTAATACACACAGTTTAATCAACTGTTTTATGATCACATAACATTCCACCTGGACTCATCCTACTCTGGATTTTAAGGTCTGATGTTTGTCATCTCCCATTTTCACGTACAAATTTATGTGCTGGTCATGGTTCTCAAAGCCGAAAGCCTAGAAATTCTACTCAAAATTCTACTAAAATGGATGCACAAGGGCCTGAGTTCAATCCCCAGTACCCCCCCCAAAAAAGGGTGGGAGTTAGTTTACAACAAAATGAAGATGATATCTCTAGTTTTTTTTTTTTTTGAGACAGGGTCTCACTTTGTAGTTCAGGCTGGCCCTGAGCTCATACGTAGCCCGGGCAAGCCTGGAACTCAGCAATTCTCCTGCCTCTGCTTCCCAAGTGCTGGGATTACAGGTGTGAGCCACCATGCCCAGCACTGTGGTATGTGATATTGATTGCTGGTGGGTGTGAGTCACCACACTCAGCATTGTATGTGGTTACCGGGGATCAAACTCAGGACCTTGCGCTTGTGAGGCAGGCGCTGGAACCACTGAGCTAAACCTCCGGCCCAGATGTCTCTAGTTCTTATAAACACTTTCTCCAATGGCTCCTGACAGGCAGACAAAATTGCTGTTGGCATTAGAAGACCTACATCTAGACAATTAATGCTTCAAGACATACAGCATCATAGGTTTAAATCCAATCTTCATCATCATCATCATCATCATCATCATCAAGGAAACAACCTCTCTGATAGTTGTTGTAGAAAAGTACTCAAGTTAGGTCAGCCTGGCAGACTTGGCTCTCATGGCCTTTTAGGCCTGATCACTCTGATTTGGGGTGAGAGACTCTTTCACTGACCAGAATTGACTATTTGAATATAGATTATCTACCTGAGCATAGATTCTCCACAGGCAATTGGTATGGTGTTACCAGAAGTGGGTGATGAGTCTCTATAGAAGACAGGCATATAAATATTAGCTGGGAGAGATGAAGTGCAAGCTTACTTTCAAGAACAGTACAGAACTCTGATACCAAATTGATACACAGAGGATTTACCTCAAGGAAATGCTCTCACCCAACCTATTGAAAAAAAGGCTAAATCTCTCAGAAGAGGTTGGACAAATGATATGGTGGGTGTGGTAAAATTTACTAAAGTCATATAACCTGATCTATGAAAAGAAAATAATATCAGAAAAGAGATAATGAAGCTATTATTTTCATACTAAGATTCTGTGATAATACAGAACCAGGGCATCCACTAGCAGAAGATTCTTGGTGTCTAAACTCCTGGCACAGAAACATAGGTGAGATGTTTCTACTGCTTTTCAAAATGGAGAAATAAACCATTCCTAGGTGTGTGTTGATGCTTATTTGTCAACGGTAAATCACATGGGTTATTAAAAGGCATTTTTAACATTAAAGTGAAAGAGGAATCTTATTATTCCTGGGGGAAAAGTACTGGAATTACTAATTACTTTAAACAACTTCTCTATTCAAATCGAGTTAATGGCTTTAACTGCTTCAAATAATTGTTAGTAACTGCCTGATGAGATGGAATAAGATTCTGAAGTTGTGTTTAGACTTTTCTATAGTGACTTTATGGTACAGGATTAGCTCTTCTGAGTGTTGGCATCACTTGTGAACCACCGAGTAACTACAGCTGGCTCTGATTTCAGTTGGTTTCTTGGCCTTGACTGCATCATACAGAATCAACTGAATTTCTATTTCTATAAAGGAATTTAGGATACTGGTTACCTTTGGTGAGAAGTGAGGTCATCAGGTAATAGAATGGCGGGTTCTATAGTTAGTACTAAGATTTATTTGTGTGTGGTACTAGGGATCAAACTCAGGACCTTGTGCCTGTCAGGCAGGCATAGCATCACTGGGCTGTATCTCTGGCCCAACAATTACATAGTTCTTAAATTAGGTACATGGTTCAAAACATTTATTTCCTTTATAACTTACTGTCCTTCAGGCCATAAATATTCTGCTTTATTTTTAAGGTTGTTAAATATAACATAATAAAATATAAAATAGTAATGAAATAATTTATTCAGAAAAAGTATTAGTACTATGAATAATGAGTATTCAGAAAAGCAAAATGAATCTGGTTAATTCCCTCATGCTGTACATCTGTATTCTAAATTAGACTCTCTCCAGTTAAACACACTGAATGGGTTGCACAGGGAATCATGGGAGAGCTCTTGTCAGACACATGCCTACCCTGAGTTTTCTTATGTGTATAACTTATTTATTTAGAACACAAAATGTACATCTGCACTATATCCTCATAGATAAGAATGTAGGAACCAAAAGCTGGAATTTCTCCACTTAACTCTTTTCTCACTTCATTCTATCCTGATGGACATGATGCCCCCTATTCTGCTAAGCAGTTCACATCATCTTGCCAATCCCGGTGGTGAGTTTTCCAATCTCCTTGAATTTGATCTCTCAGCAGCTTTTATTACAAATGAACAGTTCTTGCTAGAAAAGAATTACTCTCATGGGTTTTCTTCTGTGTCGGTTGCTATTTCTAAACATCCTCTGTTAGACCAGTCTCTTCTGTTCTTGATTTCTAAAGTGGAATGACCTACATCTTATCTTCTCTTTCTAAAGTCTCTCTCTAGGTGAGCTCCTAATGGGCTGGTCAATCATGAGTCTCCTTCTCCAGTTCAGTCCTCACTCCTCAGTCCCAGGTTAATATATCCAACTGCTGGACTACTACACTGGTATTTCACTCAGCCCCAGGGGTGTCCAAAGTATGATCATCCTCCAGACTTTCCTCTCTCAGAAAATGCTATATCCACTATGCCTGCATCTCACTCTACATCTTTGATTCCCTCTTCTATCACCCCTCCACATATCCCTTACCAGCCACAGGCAGTTCTGTCTCTAAAATATATTCCAAACATAAACACTACTCATCAACTCCACTGCCATCATTCTAGCCCAGACGTCCACCATCACTAATTCAGACCCCATCCCACCCAACAGTCAGAATTGTCTTTTTTAAAGCATAAATATGATCACATCATTTAGGTGTTTTTGTTTTTGCTTTTTAGTTTTTTGAGATAGGATCTTGCTTTGTAGTTCAGGCCAGCCCTGAACTCATGCTAGGTAGCCCAGGCTAGTCTCAAACTCTCAGCAATCCTCCTGCCTCTGCCTCCCAAAGTGCTGGGGGTTATAGGCGTGAGCCACCACACCCGGCAATCACACCATTTAACTGCACAAAACCCTCTGATGTTCTCCCTTTGAAAAGATAATACATTCTCATTATCTTGCTATGGCCCAGTAGGTTCTGGGCTAGGTCCCTGCTAAGGGTGCAGGCCTCCCCCTTACACACCCCTCTTCTGTTTCTCACTACACTGCCTTTTCTCTCTCCCACAGCTGCACCACTGAGGACACCCTTGTTGGAGCTTTGGCACGTGCCATTCTTTTCTGTTTTCTCACTCTGTCCCATGATGTTATTTAATTTCTTCTCTTCTTTATTTGAGTATAAACTCAGATGCCAGCTCCTCAGAGAAAATTTCCCTCAGGGGTTAGATAACATTTGACACGCAAATTATAGCTATTACATAATAATAATAATGATATAAATTGTGAGATGTTGATAAGAATGCACACTTGTAAGAACTCTCTATTTGTGTGTTTGTGCACACATATACATACACAAATGTTTTTTTTTCTAGAAACATGCTTTTATATTGCTTTGTATTTATATTTTGGTTTCTCATATAACAGAAATCATACAGTATTTAGGCTTGTGTGTCTTATTCATTTCACTTATAGCCTTCAGGCACACGTGACTCAAGTTCATTGTTCTTTATAGCAGAATAACCAGACATTGAGGCTCATCCACATATTCATCACTCAGAAGGCTGAGGCAAGAGGATCTCGTTGAGCTTGAGGCCAGGCTAGTCTACATAACAAGTTCAAGGACAGCTTGATCTGCCTAGGGAGAGCCTATCTCAAAAAAAAAAAGTCTTTCTGGCAGGGTAGCACTTTACTGTGCATAAATACATCTTTTTTATCCACTTATCTGTTGATAGATATCTTGCTTGCAAGATTTAGCTACTATGAATTGTGCTGTTATAAACTTGGTTTTGCATGTGTCACTGTAATATGATATCCATAATTCTTTTGGAAAGATATCTAGAAGGCAAAGAACTGGGTCAAATGGAATTTCTAGTTTTAGTTTTTTGAGGAATCTCCATATTTATTTCCATAATAGTTGGACTAGTTTCCATTCCCACCATTATGAGTTCATATTCCCCATCATCTCATCAACTTCTGTTATTATCTGTCTTCTTGATAGTAGCCATTCTCTTTCCAATAAGACAGAATCTCAGTATTGCATTAACTTGGATTTTTCTAACAGCAGAGATGTTGAACATTTTTTCATGTATTAATTGGCTATTTGTACTCCAGAGAAATGTCTATTCATTTCAGTTGCACATTTTTTTAACTGAGTATTTTTATTTAGAGGGAGCCTAATTGCTTTTGAGATTTTTAGACATTATAAATATTAGTTCTCTGTCCAAAGAATAACTGAAAATTTGTTCTATTCTATAGATTGTTTTTTCACTTGATTAGTTGTTTCCTTTGCTTTCAGAAGCTTTTTAACTTGATGTGATCCTGTTTGTTGATTTTTAGTATTGTTTCTTGTGCAATTGGGGTTCTGTTTAGAAAGTCCTTGCCTAAGTCTAAACCTTCAAGAGTTTTCTCCATTTTTATTCTCCAGCAGAAGAGTGTGGGATTACAGGTGTCTACCACCATACCCAGCTCATTCTGGATTTTAAGGAGAAAGCTTTCAGCTTTTCTTCATTTAATATGATGTTGGCTATTGGTTTGTTGAGGAATTTTGTGTCTAGGTTTATAAAAGAGATTGGTCAGTAGCTCTATTTTTTGCTTGAGTCCTTTTCTGGCTTGGGAATCAGGGTAATAATACTAGTTTTCAAAAATAACTTTGTGAGTACTCCTTTCCTTTCAAATTCATTAAAGAGTTGGAGGAGTAATACATTAGATGTTCCCTAAAGTTGTAGAATTCAGCAGTGAATTCATTGGGTTCTTTTTATTTGGTAGTTTTTCTTTATTACTTCTTCAGTTTCATTGTTTTTATTCAATTGCTTAAGACTTTTATATCTTCTTCAGTTTTGGTAGTTCATATGTATCTAGAAATTTATTGTGAATTCTCTAATTATCAGAGTACATTTTCTCAAAATAGTTATGAATAATCTTTTGGATTTTAGCAGTGTCTGCTGACTCCTAACTGCTTTGAAATGGTTCTTTCCTTTTTTGGTAAGATTGACGAGGGGTTTTTCTGTTTTGTTTATTTCTTCAAAATGAACAGTTTTGTTTCTCTATTTCATGACTTGAAATTGTGTTGAAGACTGAGTGTTAAGTAACTGACTAGATAAAATGCATATTTTTTTCTCCACTAATTTTTTTCCATATTTATTTTCTCCCTTTGTCTGGTCAGGAGATTGGTTCAGGGAGAAGAAGAAATGAGTTTTGAATAAGGAAAATAAAGTATGTTCCCATTTCAAACTCTGAGCAGGTGAGCTGTATGCTTCTCAGCTGTGAGGCATTCCTGGCAAAAAAGTTTTTTGAAAAGTGCTACATAAGATTTCATGTTTCAAGTCCAAAAAGCATAGATGACAGAGCATGCGGGGTGAAAACAAGCTGGAAGGTTTTGTGTTGTGGAGACAAGTGTTTAATGGACTGCAAAATCCTACCATAAATGGCCCCAAGACAGTCTTGGTCTGATTTTAGAGGCCCCACAGCTGATTCGAGTACACTGTGGACATGGTGGTAGGGATGTGGAGATGAAGGCGCCACTGTACTGCACTGATTATTGGTCCCACTTGACTTGGCACCATTGGTCAAGAATCATTTTTGAGTTTCAGAAATATCAATAGGCCATTTTGTTACTCTCACAAGGATTTCTCTAGTAGCTTTTACATAATTTATAGAAATCTTTCTCTAATACCTTCATTAAAATATAATTCAGCTCATATGATTATAATTTTCAGGGGACACGATTTAGCTCAAGGGATACCGTAGCTACCTTGGAAGCACAAGGGCCTGAGTTTGCTCCCCAGTACTGCAATGCTTATTTATGTATCAGTCACTATGTACTATACAGGATTCAAATGGGAAAAGTTATCTCTCTACCTTGTAGTATTTTAATAGTATTATTGTCCTCATAAGATTGGTACAAAAAGGACCAGAATTTAGCTCAAGTGGTATTGTACCTACCTTGGAAGCACAAAGGCCTGAGTTCAATCCCCAGTACACCCCCCATAAAAAAAGATTGGTACAAAATAGATTTGTGGATATAGAAGAAACTGCATACAAGTTAGAGGTGACAGGTGATACCAGCTGGGGTGACTTCCCAGTTCCTATTTTCATGCTGCACCCCATAGAATCTGGACTTGGCCTATATGCCATCTCATCTATGCCATGTTATCTTTTCTTGGAATTTGAAATATGTCCACAGATAGAAAGTTACTGGTCACAAGTCATCTTGACAGAGGATACATTTGCCGCTGCAGAGGGCTCTGGAGCCATCCCAGGTTCTGTCATCTCTCAAGCTGGGTTGTTTAGCTTTTCCTCAGAGTTCTGGAAGGTATCCAAGTTCCTTCCAAGCAATCCTTTGTTTCCATTCCTTGGCTAGAACCCACATCTCCCCTTCTTCTCCCTTGAGATTTACAAGATAGTGGAGGTTTCAAAATCTAGGAACCATCTAAACTGAGATGAAAGTTAAGTGTAGATTTTCCTAATAAACATCTAAGCAGAGAATACACAAGCAAGTTTTTCTATTTTGATTATTTACCAGCACCTGGATTAGTTTCCTTGAAAACAGTTATCTGGAATCTGATGAGTCAGCGTGAACAACAGGGACAAAGCCTACTGCAAATATACATTTGCAAGATTTGAGAGCATTTGGACTCAAAGAACATGCATTTCCTTACATAATCCGTATACTCCTGAGTTTTGAGCAGATGCGGAATAGAGATGTATCTTAGTTACCTTCTCATTGCTGGGACAAGGAACCAAATGCCTACCAATTAAAGGAGGAAAAGTTTATTTTACCTCACAGTTTGTAATGGCTTCAGTCCATAGTCAGCTGGCTCCATGGCAGAGCAGGCAGGAGGGAGCATCAGGGGGGAAAGAAGGATGCGTATGCCCACTTTTCCTGGCCACTCCCACAGTGACCTACCCCCTTCACACCAGCCTCGAGCTCCTAACATCACAGCCAGCTATAAATCTATTAGTGAACTAATCCAATATCATACACACGTGATCCATTACTACCTATGATCAGTGAGGCTTTGGTGGGGCATTTAGATGTAAAACATAGCAAGATATCTGTCTGTTTCAGTGTGTCCATTTAATATTAGCTACACAAGCAATTTCAGGCCAAGAGAAATTTATAGATGAAAATTATATAATTTAAAAGACTATACTCTTCATATCTAAAAATGAGAAAATTTAAATCATTTAACACAAATACTCAAAACTAACAATTTACACACCTGACCTGGAACCTCAGCGGGTCCAGAATTTTATTAAGTGTAGCAATTATAGAAAGCTTAGGCAAAAACTAAGGCTCAGTAGAGTTTACTACATAGGTAATTAAAGATTCATTTGCTTATTACAGAGGTAAGGTAAGCAGGCAACTAAATTAATCAGTTGATTCACTCATTTTAAATAAGGAGTCGATTAAAATTAAGTGAAAAAATAGTCAATCATTTTATAAAAACAAAATAAAATCGAATCAGCATTGTCTGAAAGAAGTTCCTTTTTTTTTTTTTTTTTTTTTTTTGACACAGGGTCTCGCTTTGTAGTTCAGGCTGGCTCTGAGCTCACTGTGTAGCCCAGGCAAGCCTGGAACTCAGCAATCCTCCTGTCTCTGCCTCCCGAGTGTGGGATTACAGGCGTGAGCCACCACGCCTGGCCCTGTGGTATGTGGTGTTGATTGCTGGTGGGCGGGAGTCTCCACGCCCGGCATTGTATGTGGTTTCCGGGGATCGAACTTAGGACCTTGCGCTTGCGAGGCAGGCGCTGGAACCACTGAGCTAACCCTCCGGCCCAAGAAGTTCCTTCTTGACAGGAAATAAGTTGGGGTAGTTTAGAAGGAGTAGAAGGTAAACATTTACACTTTCGGATTCACAACCTTCTATTTCTGATTTCAAAACCTTTAGTCAAATTCATTTGGTATGGTCATTCTATCCAAAGAGTATCTGTGCATCTTTGAGGCTCAGGAGCTCGGAGGCTGTACTGTTGGAAAGGATCCACCCGTTGGTGTGTTTTCCCTGTGACATATATAGTACATGTGTACGAACCACCCCTGGGGACAGGGCATTGTGGCAAGAATTTGCCAAACTAATCTAATCCTGCCATGCAATTCATAGGTTTAAATGCATCTCCTCTTCAGGCTCCCAAAGAAACCTACAAGATTCAAAGCTTTTTCTGTCTGAGAGATTTGGAATATTTCCTGAGCTACATTTCTGGTCCGTTGGGGGTTATCCTGACATTTTCTTAAACTTAGGGCGCGTGTCTGAAAATCCACAAAATGTCGAGAAAGCTAACAGGTTCTCAGTAGCCTCCGACTGCGGGGCGCCCGAGTGCTTTGTTCACAGAGCCGGTAGTCACACAAATCTTCCATTAAAACCCTGTCGGAGAAACACAGGAAAGGACCTGGCGATTTTACTCTAGACTTTAGACATATATACTCAATTAAATGACTCAGCTGGAATGAACACAAGCATTTTGGTCCTTAAATATTTAAAGTTTTGCCTGTGTAGCCATAAACCACAGGAGTCTGTCAACACGACTTATCTCCAGAGCTTTAACACTGAGCCCAGACTAGTGAAACAAATAGCAAAAAATTTGTGCTAGACATCTCTTCATTCTTCATTTTTTTAGAAAAAAAATACTCAGAAATAAAAAAGCATTAATATGTAAAGATGGTTGAAAAATCCAAAGGCACCATGAAGATTAAAATGAAACATAAGTCCCTGACCTTCCTGCCCTTTTCCTAATTATATAATCTTTTTTATTTTTTGATGTTTTTAGTGGTTTCCTTTATTCTCAAGCCTGTATTTCTATTTCTTCCCATTCAGTGAGGTTCCTAGGGTAGTCAAGATGTGTTTTTATTCTGTTAGTCCATGTTTGCAATATATAATTATTATACTCATTATGGGGAGTCGGTGTATGTACATGATGCATCTTATTTTTTGACTTCATTTTCCTATCACTTTTTTTCCCTTTCCATCTGCTGGTGCCCTTCCAGTTTGCAGGAAAATACAAAGTGACACAAATATGTACATATCTGCAGAAGTGCCAGGCTGGTAATGCTCGTGGTGAACTTAAAAAGAAAGCCGATTTTTTTTGGTATGTATATAAAATAAAGACAGGACAGAGCTGCATCCTTGCCTGGGTGTTTAAATTTTATACTGAATTTAGAAAATGATTTAATTGCAGTTAATTTCTTCTATGTGATGTATATATATGAGCCTTTCTCAGCTACTCAGAAATGGATAAAAATTCATAATGATATTTGCTGATCTATCCAAGTACTATACATATGAATGATATGCCAAACTGGGAAAATTGTGAACTTAATCACAATTTATTTGTAATAAAGGGGGAAAATATCCTCACTTAAAAAAGGGGTGAATATTCCCAGTGCTCTGGAAATAGAGTTCTAATTAATTTACGGAGTTTACTTTTTTTTTTTTTGTAGTACCAGGGATTCAACTTGGCCCTTGTGTGTCCAAGGTTGGTGTGGTACCTCTTAAGCTAAATCCCCAGCCCTAAGTTATGGATTTTAAAGGTTTTTGTGACTCAGCCTCATAATTTGAGTAATAAAACTCTTCTAATAGTTTTACGGCAAATTTATAAAATAAATGAGCAAATTTAATCACACCATAGTGCTTGATCAATACAAACATTTCTGTTTTCAGCAACTTACTCTGTCAACTGAGAGACTAAGCCATGAATTGAGTAGCTATGTGCCTTATGTTTGACAAGTGTATTAGTTGAACATTCAGAAATGCATTCTCTCTAGTAAGTTGAGGGTGCATATTCTGTGCGTGAGGACACATTATGACATGTATCCACCAGAGTGGTTATAATAGATATTTTTTCCTTGATTCAAATTTTTAAAGAAAAAACTTATAAATTTTCTCCACTAATACTATCATAGTTTTTGGTAGATATCCCTTTTCCGATAGGGATGCATACTTTTAAAATCTTCTAGTACTTGGCTGAATGAGACTTTAGATTGGTCATTCATTTTTTTTTTTACCCAAACTCCACCCTTATATAATTCTAAGAAATAGGAGTAATTCCTGGAACGGAAGAGGAGATGGTTGACTGAATTCTTCTTCTGTGCAATTAGAAGTTTCTACTTAGCTCCACTGCAGTGGCCTGGACCCACTAGAAATATAGTAGCCACTGTGGTTCTGATTGTTCACTACTTGGATGTCTTTTCTTTTTCAGGAAATAGCACACTAGAGTCTGGAAAAGAACTTTCAGGAGACAATAGAAATGTCAGTAAGTAATACAGCTGAGGAAAATGCTAGCAATAGAGAAATATTGCTAGTTAATGAGAGTGCAAATAGTCTGGGGTTTGGCAAAATTCTTCACAGCTCTGGAGAGAGCAAAAATTAAGGCAAGCAGTTACTACAACTCATGTATCAAAGTATTATAGATGGCTAAGTTAGGTGAGAATATTATAGGCAGTCAGACAGGACTAGGCCCTTGAGAGAGTCAGGCAAGGTAAAAACACAATACAACTGTGGCCAGAGGCACATCTGTTAAGGGCCAGGCCTCAAGATAGACAGAATGATGAGACCTAAGATAAGTGGTAACACCAGGTCCAATAAAGTCTAAATAAATGCTAGTCACCTAGGTGGGTGACCAAGACCCTCAAACTCATCCCTTCCCGAGAAGTTTTTGGTTCTTTCCACATATACCTGCTACATGACTTGCTTCCCCATTGGATCATTACTTAAATGACTATACTTAAGTCTTCTTGGTCGATCATACAGCCGTAACCCAGGTTGTATCCACGTGGTTGTGTTCTACAAAACTTCCTCTGAGAAGTGGGGTCTTGGACAATCCACTCTCAGGACCCCTGTTGCCTCCCAAGAGCTGCATCTTGTCCCCTCAATAGATATTTTCTACTCTTCCATTGTTCCTAAAATTCTTTGATTTTTAGAAAACACAAATTCAGCATATAAGACAGCTAACAAGTGAAATGTTATATTTTCCTTATATCATATTTAGATGTCTTGATATTTTATATATCAAAATTGATAAATTTACCCTGTCTCAAAAAGAAAAAAAAAATTGATAAATTTAGAGAAATAGGTACTCAGCCTAGAAAAGGTTTTACAGTTTTATCCACCAGGGGGCAACAGTATGGTGCTTGGAGCCCAGAGGCTCCTAAATATTCAAACTGAAACACCAGCAAGATGGGTAGTCTTGTAACAAATGATCTGGGTCTCCTTCCTGCCTTAAAGGGGCTTCCAGGTCAGAGCTTGACCCTGTTCAGACTGGCAGTGGGGAAGGTTGGGACCCTGAGTTTCTTCACCAACACTACTGGACATCTTGCAGAGTTTTCTGTGAGTAAAACAGCTCAGTGAACACTCGTGGGTTCCGTAGAACTTTGAAGGTGTGAAACAGCCCTACATTTGTCTCATTTGTGGTGAGAGTGACATGAGCTCAAACAGTGAGGAGAAAGAATCCCTTGGCCAACAGGACTTAAGAGGGCCAGGCCGGGATCCCTAGACTTGCTTCCTGGAGGTCCCCTTTCTCAGGCCGGAAGTGTGTGCCCTAGAGGAATGCTGCCACCATGCAGACCCGGAAAGAGGAGTCCAACCAAGATGGCGAACTTCTCAGTAAGGAAACACTTTGCGAAAACTATCAGGGCTGGCTGCACGATTTCTGGGGCTCAGACGAAAATGAAAATGTGGCTTTTCACTCAAACAGCAGGAAAAGGGTACCACCAGAAGAACTAATGTATAAAGGTTTTATCTTTAAAATTATTTTATTAATCATAACTAGGGTCATTATCATTCTAAGTAAGAAAAATTAAAAATTTAAATTATTAGCATGAATTTTATAATTTTCTTTATATGTTACAGTATCCATTTTTTAATTTTTATTATGTGATTCAGAGGGGTTGAGCCCAAGGCCTTTATAGTGAGCTCCATGCCCCAGCCTTTTTCATTTCTGATTTTGAGACAGGGTCCCACTAAGTCACTAAATTGTGCAGAATGGGCTTGCACTTCTGCTCCTCCTGCTTCAGCTTCCCAGAGTGCTACAGTTACAGGTATATGCCAACATCCCTGACTAACACAGTGCTAATTTCATGAGCTAACTCGTTTGTGGAACTCCTGCTTGATAGTTCACATATGAGTATGTATTTCATCCTTCCTTGTACAATTGAGATTCTCTAAAAAATTCTTTCACTTTTTCTTATATACAATCTAACAAGAATTTGTTTGATTTAGTGGTAAGACTCAAAAAGAAAAAGAACTACAGATTGTTTTATGTTTTTCTTCTATGTAATAATTGAGAACATCATCATTTTTAGTTCAAAGCAAGTTCTGGGCCATATGCAAGTCCTGGGCTGTCAGTCCTCACTTAGTGCTAGCTGTGCTGGTGCAGAGGGAACACAGGCTTCTGGTGGAGTCACGCCATACAGGAGCTCATGATGCCCAAAGGCAGCGCAAGAGAAGAGTGCTGGGAAGGCAGCAGAGCACTGTTGGTACTAAGAGGAGCTGAAGTCATCAAAGAAGCCTCATCTATATTAAAGACCCTGCAGACTGACCCGCCTGTGAGTTATGGAAAATCAAGAAGTGAAATTATCTTGGTTTATCATGGCTCCTTTAATAGCCATTTGCTTTCAACTTCTGCATTGGATCTAACATCTGTGCTCATGAGTATTAGGCAAAACTCTCCAAATGGATCCTCCCCTAGTCTCTAGCAATTAATCTCTAAGAGTTTAGTCCATCTTTAAGAGTTGGCAAATTCCTAAAAATTTCAGCATTGCTGAAAAGTCTTCTCTGAGACTCAAGGCAAACTCTTAGATACAAGCTCTTATAAAAATTAAAAAAGGAATAAATATTTCCAATATACAGTGGCACAGGGTAAACATTTCCACTCTAAAAGGAAAAACAGGGAGATAGAAAATGAAGGACAGAAATCCAGCATGGCCTTCCTTAAATACTATGGTTCTGTTTCCAGCATCCAGAGCAAATTATGGTGATATGAACTCCAAAGGGCTTGGGTAGCCCTGTGCTGACAATATCAAAGCTTCTGTCTTGGGACTGCTTTGCTCACTGCTTTTGAATTTCCTCAGAAGCTCTACATTCCTGGCATCTCCAACTTCCTGGGATCTCCACCACACTTTCAGCTTCACTTTCACAGTTTCATGCTGTTATGGTTTGTGTTTAGCCTCATGCAGATGAGTGGGACTTCTTCAAAGGTAATTAAATCTGGAACGTATGATGCTGGGGTCAAGGGCATCTGATTACTAAACCATTACATAGGAGTGATTAGTTTGGCACCACCCTATCCTCATAGTCTAAAATGAAGGGGACAGAAAAACTGCTGTTCAACTCTCTCCCTTATAGCCATTGCTATACTGTGGATCCCATGAACTGCTTCTCTTGTCTTGTGCCTGCCATGTTGTTTCTCCTCTGTGGTGCCTATTTACCATCTCTGCCTTGGAGCCAGCTAATTATAGACTGAAACCCTCTACTAACTACAAGCAAAGTAACTCCCTTCTCCTCTAATTTTGGGTGTCAGCTATTTTGTCTCAGCAATGAGAGAAAAGTAACTAACACCCATGCATTACCTTCTCAAGGGCCATTGCCTGGCCAACCAGCCACACTTCTGAAATCTAGGTGAAAGTCTCCCTGATTCCAAATTTTTTTGCATTATGCATGTGTATAAAACTGTCACCATGTAGATGATACTTAGATATGCTGCCAGTTTAAACAGTAGCCAGGCCCGGTTGCATCATGGTCTTAGGAGCCTCAGAAGGCCTGGATGGTTGAGTACTATGAACATGATCTCAATTCCCAAGGTGGCCTTTCTTGAATAAGTGCTTTGGGGTTCTCTCCTCAGGCATTATCTTTCTCTTTCATACCTCTTAACCTGGCATGGGTAAGGTCTCGTTGGTTCCTTAGATGCCTCCAACGAATTCTTTCTATGGTCTTGATGCAATGTATAGTACTTGGCTTCTATTAGTGCTAATCTTTGTAGCCATCAAATTATTTTTAGCCAAAATGTTATAAGCTCCAATTTTGCAGGCCCAAACTTTACAGGTCTCATTTTATAATTGCTTCCTTTCTGGCCTCAACCAAAAGTTTTCAAATTTTCAGTTTGCTCTTCGGTCCTTCTCACAGTAGATATGCTAAAAGCTACCAGTAGTGCCTCTGTCACAGCCTGATTATTGGCTGTCTTGAGATGTCTTACCCAGAATAATTGGTCTCTGAGCTTTAATCTCAGTCTCCTGCTAAGCCTCAGGACATGAGCAAAATGTAGACAAATTTTCTGCTACAGCATAAAACACATGGTCTGGGAGTCTCATGGCCTATGACGTCCTTGTTCCCAACTGAAATCTCCTGAGTCTAGCCCTTACTGTCTGCATTTTTATCCACATCAGGGTCCTCTGAGCTTCAATCAAAGTCTCCTATCAAGCTCAGTTCATAGAATCTAGGGCGTCTCTAGTCCTACTCTTCAGATCTTCCCAAACTCCTCCCATGAACCAGATCCAAAGGCTTCTAAACAATATGGTCAGATATGGTCACAACAACAAACTCATTCCTGGCACCAGTGCCTGCTTAGTTACTTTCTTCAGCACTCAGGCACAATACCTGACACCAATAACTTAAAGGAGATGGAGTCTATTTTTAGGTGTTTCAGTCCATAGTCATCTGCCTCCAAAAAGGAAACAGTATTATGGAAGGGCCTATTTCGGAAGAAAGCTGTTAACTTTGTGGTGGCTAGGAAAGGGAGAGACAGAAAGGAACATACACCTTCTAGGAACAGCTCTAGTGACCCACCTTTAATCAAGCTCCACCTCCTAATAGAAAGTCATCTCACCCCTACAATTCAGTTATCTGCCAAATTTTTACCCAAGAGCTTATGAAGCTTTTGGAGAGCAGTCTAGATCTAAGCCGCCTCCCACAATCCAACAATCTGTAGAATTATTTTATCTAAAAATAATTTGTAAAAAGAGACATATTCCTTTCATATCCCCTTCATCATTTTCTGGATTTTGTTTTTTTCTGAAGCAATTTCTAATTTTTCTCCCTATGAATTGGACTACTCTCAACTACTTCATAGGAGTCAGATCACATAGCATTTGTCCTTTTGTGACTGGCTCATTTCACCCAAGTCTTCAAAGTCTGTACATATTACATGAATCAAAATATCTTTCATTTGTAAGGCTTCATAATGTTCCATTTTATGTATACTACATTCTGTTTGTCCTCTTTCCTGTAACACTTGAGTTGCTCTGTCTTTTGGCTTTTGTTAATGACAGTGTTATGAATGCAGATGTACAAATATCTATTCCTGCTTTCAGTCCTTTCAGAGAGGTAGAGGTGGATCAAATAGTGATATCATTTTAGGAACTGAAATATCGTACTGTTTGTACATCATTTTACATTCCTGTCAGCAGCGCACAAGGTTCCAGTTTCTTCACATCTTCATCAACATTTGTTATTTTCTCGTTATTGTTATTGTTAGGTTTTTCCATTGCCATCCTAACTTAATGTGGCATTTCACTGTGGATTTTCAAAATCTTTTTTGGTATCTGGAATCAAACCCAGGGCCTCATACTTGTCAGGACCTTTTTTGTGGATTTGATTTGTATTTTTCTGGAATCTTGGTTTTTATAACTTTGTCTCTGAAGTTTGTTTTTATTTCAGACATCTCAAGACAGAGTTAATGAGCTCAGCAAGAAAGATAACTCCTCTGCGAGAAACTCATAATACATTTTCTTGGTGCTAAGTCAAAATGTGCAATATCTAAAGCTAAGTGAGGGAGGTTTATCTGGCTCACAGACTGTGGAGGTTTCAGTCCATAATCAGGTGGCCGGGACAGGGTGGCACCTGGCAGAGGGGCATCACAGAGTGGGCAGGAGGTGCAGAAGATAAGCAGCAGCAACAGAAGCAGCCCTGTGTCGTCCCTCATAGTTCTTCTAGGCTGCCTGCTCTTAAGGAGGATAGCACTCACACGGGGCGGGAGGGTCCCTTAATTCCAGCATCACAGACCCAGATCCAGCCACCTCTGCAAGGCCCCACCTTTGA
>PVIC010012445.1:0-39634 GCA_004025085.1 Thryonomys swinderianus
GAAAAGGCTTTGGGAACAAGGGATTACAGGAGGTACAGGAGGATGCATAGTACTTGAGGACGGTTTGTTAAGGCAAAAATGGGGTACCCATAAACCTGTAGGTGGGGTCATTCCCAGTGGATGACATACCCTCTCTTGGCTATGTACAAACATTGTCATAGTGGGCTGACATGATTTCTCAGTCTGTGTTCTGCTGCTATGACAGAGTATCTGAGATTGGGTAGTTTGTAAAAAGCACATTTATTTCTTGTAGTTTTGAAATCGGGGAAGACTAAAATGTATCAAGGGGCCCACACCTGGAGGGGCTTTGGTATGTGTCATGAAGAAGGTGAAAGGGTAAGAAGGAATGAGAGAGCAAGAGATCCAATCTACAGCTTTAAGCACTTTTCACCCATTCGTGTATGCGGAGCCCTAATGATCTAAACACCTCCCCCCAAGCCCCACCTCCCAACACTGCACTGAGAATTTCAGTCTTTAAGCTTTTGGGGGACACATTAAAATCATAGCACGTGCCATGGGCCAGAAGTAATAAAGGAAATCTCATCTGCCGTTCGCTGTCTGACATTCTAAATAGATACTTTCCAATGAAACTGCTTGTACAGCTTTGTTCATTAGTAATCAGTAGAAGTTCCTGGCTGATTCTCATTTCATTTTAACACTGTTTATTTATCTCAGTGATTCCTCAAACCTGCCTACCTCTGGTTCACTGGGGAGCTATTTTTCAAATACTAATTCCTGAGCCACCAACTCAAACCTGGGTCTCGCGTGTTTGGGAGTGAGTCCTGGCATTCATTTTAAATCTTTCCAAATGACTCCGATGCACTCAGGTTTAGGCACTGACTGATATTCATAGTTTTCATTTCAAATTCTTGAAAATGTAATTTGTGAGGCTGCTAAACCACTGAATTTATCTTTTTATAAACTCAGTGGATTTTTTTAAATTTCCCTTTTGCTGTATGTAAAGTCTATCAGAGTAGTTAATCGTTCTAATGAACAGAAATATCAGTATAGGCACTATTTGTTAATGTGTTGATTGATGAGCATAAGCAGTGGTGATAAACAGTTGAAATATGGAGTGGAATTCATCACTTTCGTCACTTTTAATGACTGTTGACTTCAATCATTTCACTCCGCATGAAATGGACCTGAGGATTTACTGCTCTCTTTTTGAGCGCTGCTATGCTGAATACTCAGGGGTCTTGAGGAACCGTAGTAAATATAAAGTATTTTCCCTAGCCTGATTCCTAACAGCTAGTTTTTCCTAAAGGTGCTTATAAAATCGCAGCCAAATATTGGCTGTGAAGTACCAAGAGTTGATGAGGAAAAAAACCTGTGATAATGACACATAAAAGTTAGGGCGAATCACTTTGACTTACGTGTCATTCCATTTCCCTTCCCACAAAATGAAGTAATAGCAATTGGCAGCTCTCTACATCATAGGCTGAATTCACAGGGTAGGGGCTACAAACTCACCTGCACGGAGCAGAGCTGAGAGCTCTTGGAAGAATGTCGGGTACGTGAGGAGCACATCGTGAGCAAGAAGGACTGTGACAGTCCCAGGGCACATAGTTATTAAGCACCTAATATACACACCATAAAAAACTGTTTCATAAATTTTTTTTCACTTTTTTCCATTGAATTCTTTATTGGTACATCTTACATACAGCTCACAATCACCCTCAACATTGGGGAATTTGTACCAGGATATGACGTGAGTTAATTCTCATTTTTACCCATATCCCAACCTCCCACAACCCCCCACCCACTACATACATGTGCTTTTTTTCTTTTCAAATCATATTTATTCTTTCCCCTCATTACTTTCCCCTACCACATGCCCTTTGAGTATGTCCTATTTCACAAAATTGTCTTATAATATTTAACTTACTGAAATATTTTATTAGTAAAAATCTCATTTTTATTAATTAATACTAATATTTAAGGTAGTTAAGGCCTTTTAAAATGGGTATCAACTCTTATTTTAAAGTTCCTATGAGCCGGGTGTGGTGGCTCATGCCTGTAATCCCAGCACTTGGGAGGCAGAGACAGGAGGATTGCTGAGTTTGAGGCTTGCCTGGGCTACATAGTGAGCTCAGAGCCAGCCTGAACTACAAAGCGAGACCCTGTCTCAAAAAAAAAATTCAAAAAATTAAAGTTCCTATGAATAAATGTCTATAAGGATCACCCTAGGTAGGCTGGAGCCAAAGTATTGGGCCTGAGCTAACATGGAGATCCTGAGAGATGCAAAGTATTCATCTGAGACAAAAACAATCCTTCACCACATTCTTTCTTTGCATGAATTGCATTATCTTCCTGGGGAGAGGGGCCTGAGCTGGATCAGCCTCACTAGTGCTAAGAAACCTGTTAAGAAGGAAATTGATATAAGGAAAATTGGACAAGTTGTTGACAGAAAAAGATGCAGGATCAGAAGCTTCCCTTCACCATTGTTTACTGCAATGTGGGAGAAGATGTGGATGATAATTCATAAACATGATGCATGAAGTAAATCATGGTAAGTATGATGGAAAAATAAAGCAGACCAATGAACATCAAATATATGTGTATCTGTCTGTCTAAAGTGAATCAAATTTAAATAATGAAAACTATGTCCATGAAACTATGTCATTTGAGAAAATACTTGTAGGAAATGAATGAGTCAATAACATAAACATCTAAGAGGAAACAGCCAACTCAAAGATGCTCAGGAAACATAGCCAGAGTGAACCAGGAATAAGAAGGAAGCCAGAGTGATCAGAAAAGAGTCCATGAAGGGGAAGATAAGAAATGTCTGCACAAGACTGGATAAAGAAGATGTGGTTTTTAAAAAATAAAATGGAATATTACTCTGCCATAAAGAATGATGAGATTGAATCATTTATACTCAAATGGACATATCTTCAGGACATACTCATAAGTGAAATAAATAGGTCATAGATGTGTAAATATCACATCTTTTCTCTGGTATAAGAAACTGAAGTTGTAATTGTGTTCTAGAATGCATGACTGATATTGCAAAATAGTAAATATTCAAAGGGAAATGGGGTTTAGGGGTAAATAATGAAAGAAAAAAAGTGATGGTAAAAGAAAAGGAAACAAAGCTTGTGTATATAGGGGCAGGGAGTGGTAGAGTAGGTAGGGGAAGGGGAAAAATGAGAAGTTGTGTCATATACTGGTACAAATTCTCAATGTGGAGTGTAATTGTGATGTGTATATATAATGTACCAATAAAATGAACCATTAAAAAAAACAAGAAATGCCTGCACAGTAGCAGGGACTAGATACATGGAAATGTGCCGACCATTGAGAAGAGGTTAGCTTTTATTCTGCATGAAAACGAGCCATCGGAGAAAGCAGACCAGAAGCAGAACATCTGGCTGCTACTTCACAAGAATCCCTTCAGTGTCTGTCATTAGAAGAGACTGCCCAGGGAAAGGAGAGGAGACCAGCTAGGAGGTCAGTAGAAGTGAGAGAGGATAGTCACCGGGGGCAGACGGGGAGAAATGGCCGGAATCTGTGTAGTTTTTGAAGCTGAAACCAACAGGGCTCCCTGACTAGACGGGAGATGCAAGAGAAAGGGAAAGAACATTATGACACCAAGGCCTTGTCCTCATCACCTGGGAGGAAGAAGCTATAGTTGTCTGCACAAGGAAAGCCCTGGCAGAACTGATTCGGAGATGGGGAAATACAGAACACAGTCTGAGTTATGCTGAGTTTGAAACATATGCATTTGCTCCAAGTGAGACAGAAGTAGTCACATCATTCTGGAGGTTAGGAGAGTGGTCCGGGCTGTGTACATAAGCCTGAAGTTCTTTGGAGCATAGATTAGGATTAACCGATAAAATGCAGAGACTTAAAGAAGTGTGGATATCAGGTATACAGCAGCTAACATTTTAGTGTAAGTATGTCCCAAGTACTGCTTAAGTCATACAATTAATTTGCTAGTATAACTATTATAATTCATGCTAGTAATTAATACCAATAAGTAGCCATTGTGATATGTAATATTATTTGGATTATTTTGCACAATTTTAAAAATTGAATTCTTTATTGGCACATTTTACGTACACATAACAATCACATTCAACACTGGGAAATTTGTACCAGTATATGGTATGAGTTAATTCTCGTTTTTACTTATTTCCCTACCCACCCTACAACTATATACATGTGCTTTTTTTCTTTTTTTAAGATCATATTTATTCTCTCCCCTCATTATTTTCCCCTACCCCTTTCCCTTTGACTATTTCCTACTTCACAAAATCTATCATACATTCTAGAACTCATTTACATCTTCAGGTTCTCATACCAGGGCAAAGATATGGTTTTTACCAATAATTAGCCATTATGGTAAGTAAATATTATTTGGATTATTTTGCATACTTTTATAAGACAAATTATTTTTTGTTTATCTGAAATTCAAATTTCAATGACCATTCTATATTTATATTGGCCAAACTGGAGGAACTGTGACATTGAGAATTAAAGCAGTGAGTATGTGAAATTAATAAAGAAGTGAGTGGAAAGGGTCTCAATTTCTCTGCCTGGGTGACTATGTCGTTCAAGGTTGGGAAGAAAAAAGAGAAACTAAGAAAGAATTGACATGAGTAACCAGGAAGCAAGAGGAAGTCCCCTCACAATGTGGTGTCCCAGAAGGCAAAGAAAGAGAAGGAACTAAAAGGAAGGGCAAGATGGAGTTTGTCAGAATCACTGATGGGAGGAACATGAAGCCTGAGACATGACTGTCAGATTTAGCAACATGGAGCCCATTAGGGACCTAGCAAAGAGCAGGTCCACTGTGTGTGTGGGTGGGTGGGGTCTAATTAGCGCGACTTGAAGACAGAGTGGAAAGAGATTTGGGGACAGAAAACCGGGAACAACTGTTTGAGAAGGTCTTGCTGAAAAAAAAAAAAATGAGAGAGAGGGAGCTGTTGGTAAGAAAAGTGAGATCAAGAGAAGACTTTTTAAAAAAGGAAGCCAGTGACAGCCTGTCTGAGTTATACACTGCTCTTTAGAACAGCAGCTCTCACCATTTTTTCTTTATTATTTCATCTTCCCTTGCTTTTGTTTTTTATTATAGTAAGAATTTAATAGCAGGTCCACCTCTTAAATGTGTAAGAGTACAGTATGGCACGGCTAACTATAGGCACAACATTGTACAGGAGATCTCTAGAATTTACTCATCTTGCAGAGCAAGCATTAGACCATTTGCCAGTATCACCCCCTCCCCCTCCAGCCGTGACTGCGGATGTGAGTCTGGCCGTGTAGAATGCGTCATGTAGGTGGAATCAAGCATACATGTCCCTCGGTGTTGAATTTATTTCCGTTAGTGTGATGTCTTCAAGGTTTATCCACGACGTGTCAGATGCCAGGATTCCCTCCTTTTTTAAGATGGAGAAAGATCTCATTGTATAAATATTCCTCAGATGAAAGTAGTTCTCAATTTTGTGTGTCTCTGAGGGGTTATGATGACATAAGTTATTGAATCTCTGCCCCAGAATTTCTGATTTAGTGGGTCTTACCTTAAATACAAGAATTGGAATTTCAAACAGGTTCCCAGCAGTTATGAAATACTGTCACTCAGTGATCACATTGTGAGAACTGTTTAGACTCTGCTCTATGTGCAAAGAAAATCCAAAATATCTGCTGCTACCAGTAAGGAGAAACGCCACTTCCATGTCAGGAAGGTCTTCTCTGGAATCTGGCTCAAGACTTGTTCATCATGGTGTTCTAGAATATACATTATCCTCACAGGAAAAAAACTAATTTAAAAACCTTTCTCAAATATACCAAGATTACAAAAATTAGTATAAGTATTATATTAAAAATGCTGAAATTGGGCCGGAGGATTAGCTCAGTGGTTCCGGCGCTGGCCTCGCAATCGCAAGGACCTGAGTTCGATCCCCGGTAACCACATATAATGCTGGGCATGGAAACACGCCCACCAACAATCAACACCACATACCACAATGCCGGACGTGGTGCCTCACGCCTGTAATCCCAGCACTTGGGAGGCAGAGACAGGAGGATTGCTGAGTTCGCGGTGGCTTGCCTGGGCACCATAGCCTGAACTACAAAGCGAGACCCTGTCTCAAAAATAAAAAAAAAAAAAATGCTGAAGTCATTTCCATTACAATTAAGAAAAAAATCTGTAGTTTATAGAAATATTATTCAGCAATTCATTATTTGCAATGTTTAGCCAACACTAAACAGCAAACATTTGTTATACATATTTTACAAAAAATATAAAATGATATATTTGCATATGATTGTGAACCAAACCCCCCCCCAAGAGTCTGACAAAATAAGTGTGATTACAATTTGAAAGAATTGACAAAGTATTTCAGGTCAAGGCATGTGTATAAAGGTCACAGGTTTTTCTCAGTACATGCAATAACTACTCATGGATAGAAATTAACTAAGATGTAAGTATGTTTACTTAAGGATTTACATGTAACAAAAGTTTAAATGCATAGAAACCATATACACTGGCTTGCAGCTCCTAGTTACAACCCTAAAAGGGTTAAAGACAAAGCAATATCACCACATTCTTAATTCTTTATGTTATATAACATCTTAAATAAAGATGTCCAAATGTTAAAAATCTAATGAGCATGAGAGGAAGCTATGTGTTGTCTTGAGTATTTTCTGTAATTTTCTACATGTTTGAAATATGGAATTAAATTATGCAACTTTAAATTCAAAATATTGTCTTAAAATTGATGATGCTACCAGAAATAATAGCTAAGGAGTATTTTTAGTGATAAAGCATATAACCTATATGGACAAAAAAGCAAAATCCTTTAAAATTTAAGAAAACAAGACAGAAACAAGCATACAGACAAGCTATGGCTCCCCAAAGGATAAGCGTTAATGATGATTCTTATAAAAAGTAATATATCACCGGGCGTGGTGGCTCACGCCTGTAATCCCAGTACTCGCGAGGCAGAGGCAGGAGGATTGCTGAGTTCCAGGCTTGCCTGGACTACATAGTGAGCTGAGGGCCAGCCTGAACTACAAAGTGAGAACCTGTCTCAAAAAAACAAAACAAAACAAAACAAAAGTAATATATCATCATGATGCAGTTTCTATTAGAATCACATTGTTAGGTCTTAATTCATTCTGGTGCTGTAATAAGATACCACACAGGCTCTAGTTAGCTTCTCGACACCTCTTACCGTTCTGGTAAGTTCGGGTCAAGAATCTCCTTGTGGCCCATTTCCTGGCTTAGGCTTACACAGGGCACTTTCCTGCCACATCATGAGGCGCAGGACGGGACATAATCCCTGTACGAAGGCTCTGCTCTCTCCAGTTAACCACATCCCAAGGGCCCCTCTTACTCCCGCCGCCTTGTGGGTTAGGATTCCAATAGGAGAACGGGCACAGGGACAAATATTTAGACCATAAAACGCTGGATTCAATAAACTGCAACTTCGTATGAAAAGACAAATGAGTGTCCAAGAAAATTATAAAAACAAAGAGTAAAAACAAAGAATTGCCTTATCAACAATTAACCTGTACTATTAGGTCACTGCGATAAGAAAAAATAGAGGAAAGGAAAAATTCATCAACAGATCAGAAGTGGATCTCAAAGTAAACAATATATATGTAAATTTTAAGTAAGGAAGGGGTGTCCTTTCAATTCAGTTGGCAAAGGCTGATTTTTTCAATGGTACTATAATCTAACGATCAACCTGGAAAAAAAAATAAAGCTAAACCACCAATGCACACCATCCACAAAAATAAAATTCTAATAGATAAGAAATGTAAAGGTAAGGAATAAAGAACATGTGACACATAGGAGAAAACCAACTCTGTGGCTTTTAATAATATAAAAATATGCTTAATGTCACTGGGACTCAGAAATAAGGAAACTAAATCAATTGTTGTCTTTCTAATAATTTACAGTTAGTTTAAAAAAGAACAAGCCAGAGTTTCACTTAAAGGAGTAGAGGAAGGGAAAACACAGTTTTGTTTCTTGTTGAACAGAGGACACGCTTCACAGAAGCGTGTCCATCTTTACATGCCTGTAGGAGGGCAAGGAGAGCTGGGGACCAAGGAGTCACCGTTGCCTGTTTATGGAGAGAGGGCAGAAGGACCTGGGAGGATACTGAGGTTGTCTATGTATAAATTGGGTATCTTCCTCTTTTTTTCAATTAATCCCCATCTTACCAAGCATAGATCTGCTGACAACACAACTGAGTCATAGAAAGCTGTTTCAGCCCCTTTGTGGCTGTCCGCCCCAGACGGCGTGGGGTGGGACGTGAGTTGCCCTCGAGCGAAGTGACAGGCTTCCTTTGGTGTGAAGGGTGTTTCCCCTGAGCGTCTGTGTTGTGTGGATCAAGCAGTCCACAAACTCCTGAGAGGGGTAGCCTGAGGGCCCGTGGGCAGGAAGTGCACATTCATTCTGTGATAGCTGTCCATTCTGATGAGAGTCAACCCCTGGCCCTTCAAAGATGGAAGAGACTCCGTGTAGGGCACTTCCCACCAAGTGGTGATTTGATGCCAGTGCCGTATTGCGTGCTCAGTGTCAGTATCTGTTCCTGAAAACTTGGACGTTCAGAGCCAGCAGCAGTTGGATCATGGGAGTTCATGCCTGTTGGACCCACAGGTAGCCACTGTCTCTAATTTCACAGTCACTCCATTCAGTCATGTGAGTTCTGGGGTAGCCGATGACTGAGGCCGGCTAACAGCAACTGACAAAGTCACTTTATTTATTTCCTTGTTCAATATTTCTTCTATAGTAGATGCTTTCTGATAGGGGGGACAGATTTCCCTAGGTTTCTCCAAGCCATCCAGCCATAGATTTGACGCATCTCCTAAGGTCCTTGCCAGGATGTTGTGTCCAATATCCCAAGATAGTGTCCCAAAGCTATGAACTTTTGCTTATTTTGGTTTCTTCGATCAAACATAGTCAACATTAAATCCCTGAAGCCCACCCCTCATCCCTGCCATTCCACACTGGCTAATTTTCCCACTTTCTTTGAGATACAAGCTTTTTTTTCTTTATCGGCTCCAGAAATTCCTCAGCAGAGGTACTGGGACTTAATCTATTTAGGCAACTGGCAAAGAGGTGGTATGCTTAAACTGAAGAAGAGAGAACCAGCTGCGTCCTCTTGACTTGGCCGAGTGCGTGACACGGATGGGGTGAGGGCACCTTTGAAGGTGGGAGGGCCCACGCGGTTCACACAGAGACAGTGCTCAGGACATTCCCGCACAGGTCCTCGTTCCGTGATTTCTCACCCAGATCCCAACCTTAGCCTGACACCTGCTGAGGGATTATGAATAACTTCTAAATACTGTGTATAAAAGGCAAAAAGGGGCCGGAGATTTAGCTCAGTGGTTCCAGTGCCTGCCTCGCAAGCGCAAGGTCCTGAGTTCAGTCCTCGGTAACCACATACGATGCTGGGCGTGGAGACTCACGCCCACCAGCCATCAACACCACATACCACAGTGCCGGGCGTGGTGGCTCACGCCTGTCATCCCAGCACTCGGGAGGCAGGGACAGGAGGATTGCTGAGTTCAAGGCTTGCCTGGGCTACATAGCGAGCTCAGGGCCAGCCTGAACTACAAAGCGAGACCCTGTCTCAAAAAAAAAAAAAAAGATATATATGGCAAATAGGCACATAGAAAGATGCTCAATATGATGAATTGCTAAACCTCCAGGCCTATTATTACACTGCCTTACCCACCTTCAATCGTCTCGATAGTTGTGTTTCTCTGCTGAGTACTGTCTACTCCAGCAGGTCCACTTCCCACTGCTGAAGAGACGAGGTGCTCTGTGATCCACCAGCAAAGGCCTTTGGGTAATCGTTATCAGTTGTTTTTTATTTTAATTCGCATGCATTAAGGTAAAAATTTATGCACAGCAAACTTATATGTACGGATTGATCCATTTGATAAGAGTAACAACCAGGACAATTGATATGTAGGCCATAACCCTCACCCTGAAAAATCCCTTCATGGTGTCCCACAGTAATCAACCTTCTGCCTCGCCCTGGGGCCCCGGGCAACAACCAATCTATTTTGTGTCCTTGTGACTTTTTTAAAAGTATCATATAAATGGAATCATAAATGAGGTTTTTCACATCTGGACTTTTCACATGCATTTGAGATTCATTCATATGGTTGCACACATGAGTAGTTCATTTCTTTTTATTGTTAACACCACACCATTGTATAGATATCTCATAACGTGCTTATCCATTCTCCAATAGACATTTGATTTCTTCCAGTTTTTAGTGATTATAAAGAAAATTGCTATAAGCTTTCACATACAGATCTTTAGGAAAAACTATGTTTTCATTTATCTCAGACAAATAGCCAGGAGTGAGATTGTTAGGTTATATGATAATGTGTGTGTTTAAATTTATTAAAAATTGGCAAACAGTTTAACAAAGTAGCTGTATCATTGTGCATCCCCACTAGCAAGCTGTAAGAGTTCCAGTGATTACATATCCTTGCCAGGACTTTTTGCTGTCTGTGCTGTTAATTTTAGCCATTATAGATATAATAATAGGCCTGGAGGTTTAGCAATTCATCATATTGAGCATCTTTGTATGTGCCTTTTTGCCACATGTATTTCTTTTTTGAGGATGTATTAAACTTTCCTTCCCATTTCATAAAATGACTTTTTGTCTTTTATACACAGTGTTTAGAAGTTGTTTTTCATAATCCCTCAGCAGGTCACAGAACAATTTAGTGAACTCCGTCTAAGAGCATTGTTCTGTGTGGTGTGATACCCTCAGAACTACTGAAGCCCTGATTTTCCAGGTCAACACCAATGAAAGCTTTAGCCGTTCGGTCTGTAACTTGTGGCACAGATTACCCATGCTCTGCTCTCCACTCAACTTGGACTCTTCTTGCTAGCCAGTGAGTGACCGGCCACCAAACCTCCCTTTCTACTGACCTTCATGAACGAATGCTGGTTCCAAGTGTGACAGTGCAGTCCTCTGGGAAACAGATGTCAGGATAGAATTGGAAGCACAGAAGATTTAGTGAGCAAGACACCTGTAAAAGATAAAAGGCAAAGGACAAGAGGAGTACACAGGATAATCCTAAGGACCATGCTATAGCTCTGACATACAAAAGGAAATGCGAAGAAAGAAGGGGTGGGAGAGAAGAGGTTCAAACTGCAAAGCACCCGGAGAAAACCTCAGCCCAATGAGGCATCGGAAGTAGATGTCCCATGTTGGGCAAAATGGCCAGATCTGCCATGTCCACTTATTGACTGGGCGTTGCCATTGGACAGTGTGAGTGGAGTGGACAACCCACGCCAGACTCTAAAGCCTGGAGCCTGGCAGCTCCTCCCCCTCCCGGCAGACTCTTTGGAAGGGAGACTCAGATGGCTCAACTCCACAGCTGCTACAGCTCTTCTGGGAAGAGGATCTTACAGCTCGTAGTGGAGGTTAACAGAGCTGAGAAAGGAGACTGTTTGAGGAGAGCTTAGAAATACCCAGGGACCCAGGTGGGCGTGGTGGAACATAACTGTAACCCCAGTATTTTAGGAAGCTGAGGCAGGAGAATCACAAGACTGAGCCCAGCCCGGACAACTTAGTGAAACCATGTCTCAAAATAGAAAAACAAGAAGGGGTTCAGGGTGTGACTCACGATGCAAAGGCACTGGGTTCGAATCCCAGTGTGGAAAATTTCACTAGTCTCTACTCTGACAGGGACATGGTGGTCCCTCTTCATCTGTGGTTTTGCTGTCAGTGGTTTCAGTTACTCTCAGACAATGGCAAACTGAAAATATTAAATATGAAATTCTAAAAATAAACAATCCTTAAGTTTTAAGTAACTTTTACTATAGTATATTGCTATTTTTGTTCTGCTTTATTATTATTTGCCATTGTTAATCTCATACTGTGCCTAATTTGCCAATTAAACTTCTGTACATGATGGAAAAAAGCACTTTCTATATGGTGTATCAAAGCTTGGTACTATGTACAGTTTGGGGCCTCCCCTGAGGGTCTTGGAACACGTCCCCTGAGAATAAGGGGGGGACTCTATCCAGTGTAGACCTTTCCCTCTATCCACCACTCCACTGCTTGTCAGTGATCCTGTTACTCACTCAGGAGGGGACAAAGCGATCAGTCCTGCCTTAGGATCGAGAAGGAAAATCTTACAGTTTTACATGAAACTAACTTTGACCCCATTTTACAGTTAAAAAAACACACACACACACAAGTACTGATCCTTTAAAATCATATCTTTAAATAAAACAGTATTCTAGTCTTTCCCATGTCTGACTCATCCTTCACCCAGCTACCAAATATATCTTTCTAAAATATTTCTCTGCACACATTTCTCTCAAATAACCCGTTAACAGGACTCAAGGCCCCCGTGTAGCTCTCCAAACTCTTCACTGTTCTTCTAAACGAGCCATCTGCTCTCTGTCTCCTTCTCATGAACAGTCACGTGTGTTTGTGCTTACAGCATGTCTCTCACCGGAGGCTTGCTGCCCGGAGTTCAGCCATTAGACATGTTATATTTGGCTCACATCACGCCTTCATTTATTAAATTGGTATCAACATTTAGAAAATCATAAATTTCTTAACAAATTTTGAACTTCTTACTTTCCCTTAAAAAATGTAAGGTCTGCTGCGATTGGGGCTCCCCTGGCCATTTTCATCCACGGGGTGCGGGAAACCTTTGCCCTTGGTCCGTGGGTTGCACAGCCATCCGGCCTCACTCCCCGGAGTCCAAGTGTGCACTCCCCGCCCCCGCCGGCCACATCCCCGAGTTCAGGCCCCTCTGCTCTCCTCTTTCTTTTACTGCAGGCCAGACTTCCCACTTGGAAGCAGACACACCTGTTGGCTGCTCTGGGACTGCATAGACAAGAGAGCCCTGTCTAGACAGTTCAGACCTTTGTGTGATAGGTGCAGTTTGGCCTGATCTAATTATATCTCTACCCATGACATGCAATACTAGTGCAGATAAATCCAAAAGCAAATGACTAATTCTCTAAAAAAAAAGGGGGGGGGGAATCTATCTCACTCTGTTTTCTGTTGCTACTGAAATTTGGCTCATGAGACTAGAGGATGGCAAGTTCAAAAGTGTGTCACCAGAGTCTACGTGGCCCCTGATGGGACCCTTCTTGTTGCATCGTAACAGGGTGGAGGGTACCGCAGGCCGAGGCAGCTGGTTGGTATCTCTCTTCTTCTTCCCGTAAGGCCGCTAACATCATGATGGGAACCCCATCCTCATGACCTCATTTAATCTTAATTATCCTCCAATGATCCCCCTTCAAATATTCCTGGCATATGAATTTGGAGATTGATTTTTCCAAAAAAATAAGTAAATGTTGAGGGATATATTCAAGCTATAGTAAGATATAGTTCTTTGGAAAGAAAGGGAGAAATATGAGCAGCCCGTGTTGTTAGATGTCTGCAGGATTATAGCACATTATAGATAATTTCCCTTGTTTTACTTCTGTGAGTAACTGTAACACTTATATATTAGCTACATTTACTATGATTCATTATTCTTCTGTTATAACTTAGAGAACTTATTCTTATATTTTTGCTTGTATTTCTTGTTTTGTTTTAATATTAGCAAAGAAAATCACAGTGTGACAGTTGATCATGCCATATTAAGAATGCCTAGTAGGGCTGGAGATTTGGCTCAGTGGTTCCAGAGCCTTCCTCGCAAGCTCAAGGTCCCTGGTTCAATCCCTGGTAACCACATACAACAATACTGGGCGTGGTACGTCCACTGGCAATCAGTGCCTCATACCACAGATGCCGAGCTTGGTGGCTCAAGCCTGTAATCTCAGCACTCAGGAGGCAGAGGCAGGAGGATTGCTGAGTTCAAGGCTTGCCTGGGCTCCATAGTGAGCTCAGGGCCAGCCTGAACTACAAAGCAAGACCCTGTCTCAAAAAAAAAAAAAAAAAAAGAATGCCTAGTAAATTAGTAAACCACAGTTCTGGCTGTGTCTCTGGAGATGACTGGCATATAGGTCCACAGTCAGAGGGTTCAGGACCACTTTGGCTGTAGTAGCATTAACCAATAGGCTTGTATCCCTGATGGAAAAAAAGAGAAATGAAGAAGGAAGCTTACCCATTTTTCAAGAGAGCCAGTGTTCTTGAGCTCCCATTGCCTTTGGACATCACTTGCCAATTTCTTTAGCCTTCTTATGTATGCTCACACCAGCGACTCTTTCATGAGTTTCCAGACCTTTGACCTCGGAATGGTCCTATATCCTTGATCGCTCTTGTTCTGTGGCTTCCATGGCTCATACCATAGCTCTTCATTGCATAGACTGCCACCTCAGACTCTCCCGCCTCTGATTCTGCAAATTTACCTAGTAAATCACCTTTCATAATTGGTTCCTCTATAGAACATAATCTGTTCCTCTATAGAACTGTTACTAATAATTTAGTTTTTATTGACAGTTTATCATTGAAAAAAATGCTTTAATTTAAAAAAAAAACATACCTCCTCTCTCTATCCTTATATCTGATCCTGAGGAGAACTGTTTTCAAACATCTAAGCTATCACTTTATCTCCATATTTTTAAATTATATGAATTTATTACTTTATTTATTTATTTATTTATTTTTTGAGACAGGGTCTCACTTTGTAGTTCAGGCTGGCCCTGAGCTCGCTATGTAGCCCAGGCAAGCCTCGAATTCAGCAATCCTCTTGTCTCTGCCTCCCGAGTGCTGGGATGACAGGCGTGAGCCACCACGCCCAGCACTGTGGTATGTGGGATTGATGGCTGGTGGGCGCGAGTCTCCACACCCAGCACTGTATGTGGTCACCGAGGATTGAACTCAGGACCTTGTGTTTGTGAGGCAGGTGCCAGAACCACCGAGCTAACCCTCCGGCCCTCTTTATTTTAATTTTAAAACATAATTTTTTATCTCTCCAGTCTGAAACTAAGGTTCTCCTTTTACCCTCTGCCTTTCACACATTAAATCTCTTGTTGCACCCCAATGTTACACTTACAGAATTCTAACAACTTTGATTTAAACCATTCTTATGACTTGAAGATAATGTTCACAAGTGAGGTGTGCAGAACATTATGACTGTGTTCTATCTTTCCTTGTCCAACAACCTCACTTCTTACAGAAAAACTCCCCATCAGTTTTATTTTTTTTATACAAACCAACCTTATTAAACCCAAAATCTGCATACCACACAATTTATAAACTTATACGATTTAGTAGATCTTAGCATATCCCCAGAGTTGTAGAACCGCAACCACAGCCAAATTTACGTTACTTTTGCCATCCAGGTCAAAATACTCTACAACTAGTCATCATCTCCCAACTCTCCCTCTGAATCTAGATAATCTAGATAATCACTGGGCTACTCTCTATCTTCTGAGCTATTCATATCCTGAGAATTTACTCTGTTTCTTTCAAAATAAACTATGTTCAGAACAGCATTAAAGACCTGAACATATCCACAGAAACATAAATCTTGCAACCTGATTTCTGATACCATATTAGAATGAAACCAGAAACTAACAAGAGAAACATACTTAGAATACAGTAGTTACTCTGCACTGATCAGAAATCTAGGATTAGATATCCCATTTGGCCCTTCTATTTCCCTGCTGGGTATATCCATGACAGAATTAAAAGCATCATTCCACAGTGACCCATATGTGCACCCATGTTTTTTTTGAGACAGGGTCTCACTTTGTAGTTCAGGCTGGCCCTCAGCTCACTATGTAGCCCAGGCAAAACTTGAACTCAGCAATCCTCCTGTCTCTGCCTCCCGAGTGCTGGAATGATAGGCGTGAGCCACCACGCCCAGCACTGTGGTATGTGGGATTGATTGCTGGTGGGTGTGAGTCACCACGCCCAGCATTGTATGTGGTTACCTGGGATCAAACTCAGGGCCTTGCGCTTGTGAGGCAGGTGCTGAAACCACTGAGCTAAATCTCCAGTCCTGTGCACCCATGTTTATAGCAGCTCAGTTTGTAATAACTAAATCTTGGAAATAGCCCAAATGTCCATCAACCAGAAACTGGATAAAGAAGATGTGGGTTTTTTTTTTATAAAATAGAGTATTACTCAGCTATAAATAATGATAAATTAGAGGCATTATAGTTAAATGTACCTTGAAGCCATACCCATAAGTGAAATAAATAAGACACAGATGTATAAATACCATATTGTCCCCTCAATGTAAGAAGCTGAAAGTATAAATGAGGTGCAAAATGTATGATAAATACTATGAAATAGAAAGAAAATGTTAAAAGGGAAACTAACTAGGTAGGGTCAGGAGAAACCAAAGAAAGGAAATTTAAAAATTTGATGGTAAAAAGGAAAAACATTAAAACAAACTTTATATATGTGGGGTGGAGATTTTAAAAAAGGGCAGAGCAATGGGAAAAAATAAGAAACAAGCTATATTAGGTACAGGTGCAAATGGCCAATGAGGAATGTGATCAGAATGTATTCCTTAAATGTACTAATAAACTCAACTTATTATTTAAAAAGAATATAGTAGTTACTTTTCTTCTTTCTCTTTTCTCTCCTTGTTCCTATTAAATTTTCCATATAAGGGAAATCATATGTCATACAAGCTTGTGTGTCTGATTTACTTCACTTAACATTCTGGTAGCCCCATTGGTCTTTTGTGTATCACCCCTAAATTTCTTATCAAATGATCAGTCTCCTTCATATGGTAAAATCCCCCAGGCAATCACCCAGGATCCACTGTGTTCTTTCGAGGAAGAGTGCCCAGCTGTTGTTCCAGGATTTCCCATCACTGTTCTCCTGAGAACTCCCATCGCCTCTCTTTGGTGTTGGATGCCCAGTTTCTTCCTCTTGGAGTTATTAGCTCTTGTTGGTGAAGCACATTCTCCAAAAGCTTCCTGAAAAGAAATAGAAAGAAAATTTGTTGAGACCTTTACACCATAACATGTCATTTCTACCTCCCAAAATGATTGATATTACAGATATGTAGAGAGTTGTAGATTGAGACCATCTTCCACTACAGCTGTTTTAGGCATTGCTCTTTTACCTTGCAAATTCCAGCAAGAAGGAACTAGAAGGAAGAAGTACAACACTGAGAGAAGAATATTCCAGACCACAGGAGGGCGAAGAAGCTGAGGACAGAGGGGATTGGCTTAGCAGAGAGAGACAGTGAAGGCCCGGGAGGTCTGCATAGAAGGGGATGTATTGCAAGAGGTGGTCAGAAGCCAGATAATATTGGGGTTGGTAGACTTTTTTTAAGGTCTGGCTATTATCCTGAGTAAGCTAGAGCAGTAATTAAAGGACATGAGCAGAGATGTCACAACCTAAATTATATGGCTCTGAATTATGTATATCTTTTATATGGATTATAAAGGACCATAGTGTTGCTACACAGACTGAGTTATAGGCGTGGACTAAAGGCAGGAGTGAGGATACCAGTCAGGACGTTTCAACCATAAGAAAGGCAAGCAATAAGAGATCAGTATCACTGGGCATGATGGCTCACACCTGTAGTCCCAGAACTTGGGAGGAAGAGGCAGGAGGACTGCTGAATTAGAGGCTTGCCTGGGCTATAGATGAGCTCATGGCCAGCCTGAACTACAACGCTGAACCCTGCCTAAAAAAAAAAAAAAAAAAGATTGTTCAGTTTCTGGTAAGTTTTAAACATAGAGTCAATAAGAAATAGGAAATGTTGGTGAATGTAAGACATATGATGACATGTGATGAAAAAAGAAAGTAATCAAATGTGACACTAATATGTTTCCCTGGACAAATGGAAGATTGCTGGAGTGGAGAAGTCCACAGAAAGGGCAGTTAAGTTTTGGCACTTCACTTTGATATATGTGTGAGACATCTGTGTGAACTTCAGTGGCCAGCTGGATATCTGGAGTAGAGAAGAGGTCTAAACTAGACATGCAAGTTTTTGAAGTCATCAGCAGAGAAATAATGAAAAATCTTATAAGGTCAGCAAAGGAGTTAGTGAAGAGATAAAACAAGAAATCTGAGGCCAGGGATTACAGGTATATTGATACTTTAATCCTGAGGAAGACAGGAAGAATCACCCAGGAAGTGGGAGTAGTAATCAGAGAGGTGGAAAGAGAATCAGGACAGTTTCTGAAAGAGAGGAATGACTGCAAGCTGACAGATGAAATAAGGTAAAGACTGAGATCTAGCAACACAGAAGTCCTCCGTGATTTGATTAGCTCCGGTTACAGGAGCAAACACTACTCAAGTGAGTTCAAGAGGAAGGAAAGGAGAGGCACTAGAAAGTAAACATAAATAACACTTTAAATTTCATCCTACAGGAGGAGAGATCTAAAGAGAAGGTTTTCACAGGAAATATTATAGCACAGTTGCTTGCTGAAATGATCCCAGAGAAAGAAAAAAATTGATGAAAGAGAGAAGGGATGATTGCTGGAATTTGCAAGTGAGAGGATGAAATCAAAACTGCAAGTAGAGGGCTTGTGTTAGCTCAGAGGATGAACAGTATTGGGATGAACCGCAGCAGATTAATTAGAAGGAATGGTGGGAATGAGCAGATGTTCTGTGAAGACTGCTTTTTTTCCTTAGAGAATGAGGATAATAAGGACATGAATGAGAAAAAGAGATTTTATAGGAAAAGATACAAAATAACAATTTAGGTTAGTGGGAGAAGAAACTAGAATAGGACAATTAATCAACTACAAAAATGTAGTAGCACTGCTGTGTAACACAAAAGCCTCCCTGGAAATGAATATATTGAATCTAAAGTCAGACCAACAAGGGTGAGTGAGTGTGGATTTTCCTCCTGCCAAGTTAGACTTCATGTATGTTCAAATAAAATGGGTGGAAAGTTGGCATAAACCAAGATTGCATCTTTATGAAGAAAATGCAATGACAGAAGTAAAGAGCAACAGAGTTGAAAGTGTAGACAAGGGAATATAGGTGATAATGGATCACTTAATCTCAGCTGGATAAGGACTTAGGGAACTGTGAGAAAGTGGTAGGATCAGATTAACTTATTTTTGGTCCCCCAAAAGCTAAAATATTTTAGAAGTTGGGAAGCTAGTGAGAATAAATGAAAGAAGAGAAAACTGGTGGTTGTGTTCTGGAATTTGAAAGCTTGGAGTTGAGATTATCAAGTTAATAACAGTATAGTTATTAGTACTGATAAGGTATAAGATCTGAGCAGTGACAAGTTGGCTAGAAGAAATGATGAGAGTTAAATAATTAAATAAAAGGAGGTCAAAAAGCTGAGGTCCAGGATTCTAGAGGACACATCTACTTAGAGATCAAGTTGCCAAAAACTCTGTGAAAGCATCAACACTGGAGAGAGCGGCCTGAGCCGGGAGTGGACTCTCATTCATTGTACTCATGAGCCCTTCAATCTGTAGGTTCATATCCTTCAGTTCTGGGTAAGTCATTTTTCTTTAATCAACTCTTTGATAATTTCTTCTATTTTAATACTTTATTAAGGTCCTAAGTAAATGATAAGTTTCCTAATTTTTCATCTCTTTGTCCTTTTACCCAGTTTCTTGAAGACTTATATTTCACCCCTCTTACTAAATCAGTTACTTCTACTTTCATGCTTTTATTTTTCAAGAACTATTTTGTAAGCTGTGACCATTTCTTTTTCATTTGACAGCATCTTTTTATTTCATAGTTGCAAGCATTTACCTTTTATTTCTGAGATAAAAAAAAATTCTTTAAAAAAAGTACTCTTCATTGGGTTGTCTTTGTTTACCTCTAGTAACCTTTGTTTGTATCTCTACACTTTGTGTTAGAGCCTTTTGTCACGTGTCTAGGGATCTCTCTACAATTTCTTTTGTCAGCTTCACTCTGCACACTTTCCTATAGAAATGTGTTAGACAGCTTTCAGTTACTGTAACAAATACCCAAGTAATCAACATGTAATGAAAAAAGGTTTATTTGCATTCAGTTTCAGAGGTTCCAGTCCCTGATCGGTTGGATTCATTACTTTTAGGCCTGGAGAATGGAGTGTTGTGGGTGAAGTGCATGGTAAAGCAACCTGCTCACCTCGTGGCCAAGGACCAAAGTGAGACGATGACAGCCAGACTAGGGTCTCACCCCCTTCAAGGGGCCGCACTTAATGACCTAAAACTTCCCACCACCCCCAGCCTCTTTAAAGAACCATCATCTCTCAATAGCACCACCCTAAGGGCCCAGCTCTTACTACCTGGACTTTAAGCGTACTTTTAAGATGTAAATTATAGCAAAGAATAACAAGTATTCCCAATTTCTGAGTCTTTCCAGGATTTTATAGTTGGGATCACTTGCTTTTTGGTACTATTTACAAGACAACAAACTTTCTTCCTGCTCTGTTAACTTTGTTACCACTCTTCTATTGGCCTTCTGTCTTCCAACATTTTGTTGCTAGTTTTTATCAGTTGTCGCCTCTTCTCATATTCTTTCCAGATTTTATAAAATGGCTTTTATTCCTTTCCTGTCACAAGGGAGACTTCAGGATAGAATGGTGATAAATGCATGTGGTCAGTTCACAATGTTGAACAGAAACTTCCTCCTGATATTTTTTCAGGTATATTATTGAAGGTACAGCCGACATGGAAAGAACCTTCCCTAGGGCTCAGAAAGGCGATAATGTTTGGTGAGAGTAGTGAAGATAAAGAAAATACTCTTGATGGTTTTTCTCATAGTCCTAAACAACGCCTGAGTTGACCTGCAAAGTCTGTGAACATTTCCTAACCATGCTGACTCACATGCCTATTTATTCTGGGGCCACCACACTGCAACAAAACCAGCCTACATGAAGAGCAAAGACTCTGGTTGCTTTAATAGATACTAATCGCACTGCATGCAAATCATCAATGTGTATTTTCATCTTTCTCTTGTGAATGCACACTACTTTTGCAACAGCCTCAGATCAAGTGCCAAAGCCTACTGTGTTCTAGGGGTGGGCTAACATCCCTTCTTTTGTTACCATATAGTCTGCAGGGACATCGATGACCTTGCCTCTCTACTGAACATCATTCTGGCTCATACTATTAATGACAGAGTGATATTTGTATTTGCTTTTTATAAAGGAGAAAACACGCTGTTTGCTCCAGTCAAATAGTTTCAGAGGATGAGAGAAAACTGTTAAGACATTTCTGAGGTCTATGTCAGTTCATGATCAAGAAACTTAGACTAATATATGGGCTGACCAAGGTTATAGAAAAACAGAATAATTTATAGAAGAGAGAGAAGAGGAGTATATGATAAGTATAGCCTTGGAATCAACTGAACCAACAAGGATTGTCACTTTTTCCACATATGCTGGCATTTCTGGTTGGTTGGTTAGCTGGTTGTTTTTAGATTGTAGCTAGACACACCCAACCACAACCTTAAAATAGGAAAGACATAGTAAAATCAGGGTAGGCCTAAAAGACTGTGATGAGAATCAACAGTGAGCACGGTACCCTCTGTTGGTACCAGATCCAAGTCTGTACACACTGATAGTGACCAACCTCGAGTGCCCTGTTCTCTGCTTCTCTGCTGAGGACCTGCTCAGCTTTCAGTGAGGGCAGCTGGAAGGAGCCAGGGATTTAATGCCTCCAAGCCAACTGTTATGGTTTAAATCTATCCAGATTAATCCACTGGTGAATTAAATGTAATGTTTCAAGGTGACGCCTGGTCGGGAGAGGGCAATCCCTGGAGTTGTGGCCCGGCAGGGTATATGTCCCTCCCTCCTCCTTTGATATCCTCTCTCTTACTTCCTGCTCCTACACCGTGAGCTGTTTCTCCTCTTCCATGCCGCTCTGCCTTGGAGCCAGACAAACATGGCCTGACACCTCTACAAACCGTGAGCCAAAATCAGCCTCTCCTTTCTCAGGTTGTGGGTGTCAGACATTGCATCTCAGCAACAAGTAAAGTAACCGACACCAACGAACTCTTGACCAGTAAAGCTCAAGAGTCAGAAGATGACTCCAACTTTCCCACCACTAAGTGGATTTGCTCTGACACATGTTCCACGAAGTTTCTCAGAGACCCCAAGTGGATGGGAGCCCGGCAGCTCAGCAAAGTGTAACATTCTTATCTATGTATCACTGCTTATTGCACTGAGTGTTTTTACTTCATTCTTTTCCTTCTCTCCCTTTCTCCATTCCATCCTGGAAGCTTCCTAGAGTCACCAAATAAACACCACATCTGTAGTCAAGTCCTTATCTTGTATGCAGTTTGGAAAGCCCAAACAAACGTAGTGAAGTTTTCATTACAGTTCTACACTTATTTCTAATTTACTATGCCCACTACTAAAAATTTTACTGAGGAAAAAAAAGAATACATTGTCTGTTGGTAGGCTTCAATAATATATACTTGCAACAGTAAAAATAAAAAGGTGAGTAATAGTAAAAATTTTTTCTACTGGTTAATAAAGGGTGAAGAAATTGGACTTTGAAAAAATTCAGTAATATTTACTAATGTTTTATGAAGTGGAATATTTTATTAACCACAGAGAAACAGTTGTCAGCACTATCAGCTATGGAGGGATTATTTTTAAAATGCTGCCACTGACAACTACTATGATAAATGAAATCAGCACTTTCATGATGCAGGTAAACATACATGTTGCAAGTCAACTCAGTAGGCATACATTTTCTGTTTAACAGTTGTTGAGCTACATAGGTTACTTGTTACTCTCTTTATCTTTCCTCTTAAAATTTTTAACATGTAGACACACACACCCACGCAATACTTCATTATATTTTAAACATTTGCAAAAGATAGTTCTACTTACAGGTACATTTTAACTTTAACATCGTGTGCTGTATTGTCTTTGGAATGCAGCTTACAAACCAGTCCACACTGAAGGCATGTCTGTAGTAGTTCTTTCTTTATCTCCTACCTATATTTGGAAGCCCTCTAGTAGTAAGTTTACCAAGACAAATTTAGAAGAGCCTCTAGGTTCACAGAGAGGACCTCAGAAAAAGCCAGAGAATAGTAAAGAATCAAAAACAAATAAGCTATTATGGTTTAGATCTAAAACATTTCCCCCAAGACAACCTCATGTGTTCAGAAGTTGAGCTTTGGTAAGGTGATTGGACTATGGGATGCTAAACTCCACAATGTATTAATCTATTGATGATTTTATAGCTGAGTGTGCTATGAGGAGGTGAGGCCTAGTCAGTCACTAGAAGTGTGACCTAAGAGTGTCTGTTTTTGTCCCTGCCTTTTCCTTTCCAGCAGACAGGGGTAAAGGAACTTTCCTCTCCATCCTTTTTCACCATGGTATTTATGCTTTGGAGCCAGAAAAACCAGGTACTGAACCATCTGAAATCCTGAGCCAGAAAAAAACCTTTCCTCCTTTAAGTTGCAGGTGTCAGGTATTTTGTCCTGGCAATGGATTAATACAGAAGCTTTGCTGCTTTTGAACTGCATAAATATTTGTTGAATAAATCCCATTTTATTTGTTTTCACTTTTGATGGAATGTTGTTGTATAAAACCAAATGATAGCCATATTCTCTTTTCCTCACAGGCTTATTAAGCATCCAGACGTATTCTATGGTGTATTTACCACAACATGTAGGTTTTTGTTGACTCTCCACTGTTACTGTCTGCATGCTAATGCTTACTCTTCTTCTGACAACAGTTCTCTCCACTTTCTGGAAGGAACTGGTCTTACCATTTTAATACAGTGGTGCTAGTACAAAGTTCTAATTGTAGATCCCTGGCTCCCCTGTTCCTGTCACAGGCAGAGGGATGTGAATAATATCCACATATCACACACTATCTGTAGTGATTGTTCCAAGAGTCTCTTAGGGCTGCACCCAGTAAAGGTCTACTCTAAGATTTTGAACTAGACCTAGATGAAGAAGGAGAACTCTTGCTTTTCTAACGATGATGCCTGAGATTTATGTTCCTCTAATACCTGGAGAAAGCCCACATGAACAAGTGAAGCTGAATTACAAAAAGTTAAGTCCTCACTGCTAGTATGAGATCCCACTGTCCAACTCTGCTTCTTCCCTGCTCTATTCTGGGATTCGATCGTTTTCCTCCTTCCTCTAATTCTGTAAGGTCCTCTATAGTATCTTTCTCATTGTCTGACGCATGCCACGTTGAATATCTACCGTTTACAACCAAGAACTCTGATTATGTACTGTATTTACTTGAGTTGTTGTTTCAGTAAATAGTTGTAAAATTAACTGCCTAATTAAGCAATGCATTTGACTGCTTTCCCTTTCTGATATCTCAGTGATTGATTTCTAAGGAACAAGTGTGAACTTACTGGGATTGTTTAGCCTGTTGCTCTTCCCATGACCCTTGTTCTCCCCCTGACCTCAGCTCAAATATTGACTAAAACTCTTAAATGCTGATGAGCTGGTTCCAGAGTACTGGGGGAAGGGGCAACCCCCACTCAGGTACAGTGTGGCAAGCACAACTTCCTAAATTATAATGTCACTACAGCTTTTGTTACCAAGGCTGAAACACTTCCAACACTCACAAGAGCTCCTAAACAATCCTTAGATCTACATTGATCTTTTTACCTCAACTGTAAAAACAAAAGATCCTGTAAAACAATAGTTCCTGTCTATAGCACTATGGGACTGACAGTTCTTGAAACTATTCGTTATGAGATTCTGGAGACTCCTTTCAAGGTTGACTTTACAATGTTTGTTTTAGGTGTTGCTGAGTACTCTCTGTGTGTTATTAATATTCTTAGAACCAGCAGAAAGATGTACTAAATCTCACCATTTTCAGTGTAAATTGTCAGTTTGTCCAAAATTTAGAGTTTAAAAAAGGGAATATTTGATTGGCACAGATTGGGTCAAAGACCTAGGAGATGAGCAGGGCCCCTATTTTAACCCTCCCCCATGTATCCACTCGGAAATAGAAATTATTACACAAATATCAGATACAGGTAAGAGAAATATGTAATAAGCTGTAGAATAACCACAGATGCTCACAATACAAAGCTTCCCATGTTTTCTGAAAACTTTGCAGAATGCAGTTGGGTGTTAGCTGTTTCCTAAAACACAACACTCACCTGCTCTATGCAAGTAGGTGGAACTATTTGTCTTGAATCTCTCATTTTCATTTTTCACTTTGCTTAGCCTTAAGCAGGATTCCTAGAAGAAGCATTTTCTCTTAATTTTTAACAGAAAAAAATCCACATATCCTCAAAATTTCAAAAAGAGTCCTTCTTTTACAACATTACTATAATATGTTTCTCTTTTCCAATATGGAAAGGCATGCTACTTAGTGAAAACAAGAGTGCTCAGAATAATATGAAATCTCAATTTGGTAAAATATTTAAAAATACAGCCTGCCATATATTTCCTTGTGTGGTTAAAAAAAAAAAAAAAAGAATTTTGTAGGTCTAAGTAACTAAAACTCTTGAGGTTGGATGATTAACGTGGTCTATCCAGGTATTATGATTTGGACCTAACATATCCCCTCGGATAGCTGATGGGCTTTCAGGAAGTGATCGGACCACGGGGGCACAATGTCATCAGTGAATGAATCCTTTGATAAGCCCACAGCTGACTGAGCTGTTGGGAGGTAGGACCAAAGTGAAGGGAGCAGATCACAGGGGTGTGACTTGAGGGAAGACATTCGGGCTCTCAGCCCTTCCTCTGCGGCTTCCTCTCACCTTCTCTTCTTCCCAGGTGCTGAGAGGTGAACAGCTTTCCTTCTACCTTGCTGAGCTTATGCCACCTTCCCCCAGGTTAAAGCAATGGAACCCAAAGACTGAAACCTCGGAAACTCTAATAAATCTTTCTTGTCAAAGTCGATGCGTGTTAGTGTGATGAAAACTAACACAGCAGCGGAGGCCTATGGAATCCCGAAGGTCTGTAAGCGATTTCGTTTCAGAGGGCTGTAGTGTGAGAAACGACCACCACTGTTGTCTTTGGAGCACAGCAGATTCAGAAGCCCGGCAGGCAAGGAGCTTCAGAATGGACTTCTCATCCAACGCCTGTGCTCAAGTCCTTTGAAACTTATTTCAGATTCTGACGTCTAGGACTGCATGATAGTAAATTTGGGAACTGTTGAAGCTACTGTATCTGGGGTGATTTGTTATAGCAGCAACAGACAACTGTTACATGATTACTCCTAGAAGGTAGGTTTTGAGGATGGGAAATGGGAGGGGAGATTGAGGAACTCTATACTTTTAAGTGAAATTGTTGAAAGAATGTATTATCTGGAAGTTAAGTCAATGATGGTGAACCTTTTAGAGTTTTCATTGTTAATAGAAAGCCCACTGAGGCATGCAGACCATAGGATCACCACCACTGTTAAACATGAATATACACTTTTTAATAATGCCATGTAAATTAAGCTGTTTAAAAGCTCATTTTAAAAAATGACTCCATTGAATTTGCTGAAATTATCTGTTCCTTGATGATGGAAGATTTGCTATTTAGACTTCATAGTTTATTAAAAAGAACATATATAAGAAATTTATACTAGTTAAGAAATGTGTCTAGTCACATGGATGTGTGTATACACATTTATTTATTTAATCAACATTGAGATTTCTTTTTCCTCCATGTATCTTGAAGACCGAAGTCCAGAGGAAGGTACTCCAGAGCTAGCTAGAGGCTTCAAAGTTATTAGTTTCTCATTCTTTTTCTAACTCCTTTTTTTTTTACCATCTGCACACATGGCTTCTATTCTCATGGCCTCACGACGGCAAGATGGTCACAGGAAAGTCAGCCAATCTTTTGTTTTGGACGGGATCTTGCTGTGTTGCCTGTGCTGGCCTTAAACTCACAACCCTCCTTTTTGAGCCTCCGAGTAGCTGGGAGTCTTTCCCATTTAAGGACCACTTTAAATTTGCATTGGCAACAACCTAAACACATACCAGTCTCTGTCCATATGAGAGGCTAGGAAATGTAGATTTTTTTTCCACCAGGCACACTGCCATCTCCAACAAAATCAGGGTTCTCTTGGTAAGGAAGAAAAGAAGAAACTGACTTTGGATAAGCAACTAGCAGCCTATATACAGACTTCTGCGACAACCAAATTACAAAACAGAGCTTTTTGTAACTTTGTCTTTAAGGATACACATTACACCATAATAAATAGTTCTTAACTGTTCTAGGCAATACATATAGACATACCGTAAACATTTTATGACTGTTCAAAGTTAACCCATTGAAAAGAGAAAGAAGAAAGCAATAATAAAAACTCAGTATCAGGCAGCTCTATTATGACCTTGTTTATAGGAACGCAACTCAATAAGTTTAGAGGGTTTTTTAAAATGTATTTTGAGATGAACTTCGTAAGAGATATAAACTATCCTATCTTTGGAACTATACATAATTTACGTATTTGAGCATTTATTTTTTCTGATTAGATGCTCTATAGATCCTCAAAAGAGCTGGTGACCATAAAAAGTATAATAACCATGAATTTAGGAGTTAGGCCTATTTGGAAGCTGCCAAACAACAAATCTAACCAAAGGCAGAGATAAATGGGGGATTTCAGTGTCACACAAAACATTCTCAGGCCAATAGAAAGTCAATGACATGAGACCCCACTTCATGGTAGTGCAAGCTATAGTCATAGCCAGGCTGGAGGGGCTTGGCCAAGGACGGGCATTAAATAACAAAAGACAGAGGTGTCTGGCCTTGGAAGGAGGCAGAGGAGACCATACATTATTATTAAGACACAGAGACGGAGCTTCGGAGCTGTCTTGGGAGTAAGTGAAATCCTAGAGAGGGCAGTGTTTCATTTGGAGTCTGAGAAGTAAGAAAGAACAACATAGACCATCTGTTTCGACATATCTACACACACAGATATTTGGCATGAAGTATTAAAAATGTTTATCAAGCTCCTAATGCTGACGATTCACAAACAGAAGCCTTGTGTACTGTGTTACACTGTGGACCTGTTCAAGGGAGAGGGCTCTAATCCACCAATCTCGTGGATCTACCAACTCAGGTTTAAGAGGACTCAGAGAGACTTGGGGAATAGGGCAAAGGAAATCTGATTATTTTGTCCAAAGGGTCTCAAAGGGGGGAGGAGTGATGTAGTTGTAGCAGGATAGTTATCTGGCTTTGTAGATAGCTGAGGTTTTATTTGCCAGAAGAAAAGTGTTATTTCAGGGCTCCTTCAAAGGCATTCAGCCCCTCCTCCTGTCCCCTTGCCCCCTGTGGAAAGTCAGCCAGATTCTATCTTGAGGACCTCCAAGGCTGTGTGTGTGAGTCTCTCACGCTGTCCTTCCCAACGGCACTGGAGAAAGAGAAGAGCATATTAACACATTTTGAATTTTATCTTACGAATGACAACTATTCAGTATTTGGATTGACAGAGGCGGCATCCCTAGGTCACGCTATCGGAGTGCCGATACTCACTGCAGGGAACACTTCTCTGCAGGGGAAGAGGCCGGTCAGCTCGGTGAGCGTCCCCACTCCACCCTGCTCTTCCAGTATATTGGAACTTGTATCAGGTTAAATAGATTTGTAGGTCATCGTGTCTCATTTATGTAAACTCACTCTCACCAACTACTCAAATGGCTTCAAAGCACAAGCCACTGCTGAGAAATCAGCGGGGGCACATGCAATCCTGGTAGGAGCCGAGCTGACATCTGCGCATCGGTGCCAGTTTCCCTCGGCCATGTCACAGAACAGTGACAAGAAGTGGAGCTCATCACACTGGAAATATCCAAAGACAGGCAGAGATATGGCGGTACCCTCCTATCATAACACATAAAGCTCACAAGTTGGCGTCATGTCTTTTCAATTATGACGGCCGCTAAAACTCATGGCAAACCAGAATGAACTGAAAAACACTTTGAACTGCTGTTGTAGCAATGTAAAAGTACAGCTTTCAAAAACAGGAAGCTTAGTCCACCGCACTGCACTGGTTAAAATAGCATTTGTAAGGAAAAAAAAAAACTATGTAACTATTAAAATTTAATAAATATATTCATTATTGTTTATTTCAAATCTGGCTCAGCCTTCCAACATGTCTATTTTGTGTATGCTTGATCTATATAACCTGTTAATTTATCAACTCATATATAGAACAACATACATATGTATATTCTTGGGAGTTGCTACTACAAAATGTATTACTGTTGGTCTGTAAAATTTTTTTAAAAAATGTTTAGAAACCAGTACAAAAGGTAATGGTGAGAAGCAGTGAATTCTCATTAAATTTGCTCATCTAATCCTGGTCAATTTAGTGGTCCTCCTGGATAATCATGTTAGTCAAGTTTCTGTCACTGTGACAAAATACCTGAGATAGAACTTAAAAGGAGAAAAGAAAAGACTTGTTAAAAAGAAAAGACTCCCATGAGCTAACTTTTTCCTCTAGGCCCCACTTCTTAGAGGTTCCACCACCTCCCAGTAGTGCCATAGGCTGGTGACCAACACATGGGACTCTGGGAGAACATTTAAGATACAAAATGTAACAGGGACTTAATATCTTGACCCAGTTAAGCTGTAATCTCTCCTTATTTCATAGTCTCACAATAGTGTATCTTGAAGGCAATGGTACTATTACTTTCACTAATTACATTTAACACTTTCTTCCAGCATTGTAATTATTCGTGTAGATGTGTGACCCTCTACTGACTTGAAGGAAAGGGTCAGAGTCACTGTCTGCTTAATTCCTGTCTCCCACAGGACTTAACCTCTAGGACCAATACAAGTCAATTTAGAAGGGAAGAGAAAATGTGTGTATGTCCAGAAGGTCCTTAGGATTGATGATCATGGTAGGAAATTTCATTATTTGGTAAATCTCAGGTCTGTGTCTTATCCAGAGTGGACAGTTTCTGAGTAAGAGATGGTTCTTCTCATGTGATTGTACAGATTGTTTACTTTAAAGCCCCTCTCGTCTGGACAAAAAAAAAAATGGTCATTAGCGCTGATTTGTGCCTTAGAGATACCTAACTTATTCTCACATGTTTCCCTATTAACTTATTGAAACAGGCACAGGTTTTGCATTCTCAGATTGATTCTGACACACATGTTCACAAAACCAAATATGACATTTAGAAAAAATTATATATTGATATGCATAACAATATTGTTATATTAAAATATAAATTATTATAAATTAACTAAATGTGATGTAGATAGATTTTTTAATAGTTTGCAATAGCAGATAACCAATATTCAAAATAATCCTGATAGTTGATCACTTATGGGCTCCTCGAGAGTAGGAACTAGGTAGAATTTTTAAGGATATTTTGTTTTACTTTAACCATGTATCTCTCTCTCTCATCAATATTATCTTGATATAATCCCTCCACTTAGAAAAGGTACACTGATTTCTTTGGTTTCTCAGTAAGTGGCCAACTCATAATTTCACAGCTAGACATATTTTAAAAGTTTCATCTTTACAAAAAAAGTCAGTGATAGTTTGATAGTATTTTTGGCAATATTTGCCCTGTGATACTATAAAAAAAAAGTGGGAGTTGAGTCTCAATAAAAAGGTACATTATTTTCTCTCTTAATTTCTATACCATTTTGCTCAGGCTTGGTGATAACACATGGCAACTTCTGTTTTACTTTTTGAAGGAATGACAACATGGAAGGCAATTGAGCTGGTGTTGTGGGGCTGTAAGCCACTTGCCTCCCAGGCACTGGCTGTGTGCTTTGAGTAGTTTTCCAGAAAGGAGAAAGGGCAGAGCTGACTGACTCACAGACTGATCCAGAGCTCCCTGTGACTCCTCGCACACGTGGTATAACTTGGTTAACACACATGCAATGTATGCTCCCCAGGTCATGTTTCAAGGCTCATGGTTCAGAAATGTCGCTCTTTAATTGATCACTTTCCAGCCCTTTCTTAATGTACCACTAATAAAAATTTTAAAACTCAGATTGATTTTTAGTCCTGGATTCTCCCTTTCACTTATCCATAAGAATAGGATGACAGGGCCAGAGATTTAGCTCAGTGGTTCTGGCACCTGCCTCGCAAGCGCAAGGCCCTGAGTTCAATCCTAGTAACCACATAGAATGCTGGACGTGGTGACTCACACCCACCAGCCATCAATACCACACACCACAGTGCCAGACGTGGTGGCTCACACCTGTCATCCCAGCACTTGGGAGGCAGAGGCAGGAGGATTGCTGAGTTCCAGGTTTGCCTGGGCTCCATAGTGAGCTCAGGGACAGCCTGAACTACAAAGCAAGACCCTGTCTCAAAAAAAAAAAAAAAAAAAAAAAAGAATAGGATGACAGTTCCTCCTCTATCCAAAGTTTCCTGCCTGCGATTTAGCTTAATGGTTCTGGCATCTGCTTGGCAAGCACAAGGTCCCAAATTCCATTCCTGGTACCACATACCACAATGCTGAGTGCAGTCACTCATGCCTGCAATCCCAGTACTAAGAAGGAGAAACAGGAAGATTGCTGTGAGTTCAAGGCTTGCCTAGTGAGTTCAGTGCCAGCCTGAACTACAAAGCAAGAACCTGTCTCAAAAAAAAAAGCGAAGTCCAGAGGTCAGTTGGGTTGTAAAAGAAGGGACTGGCAGAGACACAGTCCTCTGGGAACACATGTCTCTGTTTATATGGAAATAATATAACCCTTGGGTTTATCTCAAAGTCTTGCAGCAAAACAATACTCTCTGAACAACTGCAACAAGCTTTTATGGTGATTGTAATTACAAGGGCGCTTTTCAACAGGAGATCTTGGAAGAAAGGAAGCCCATCAACCAGGATCACTAAGTAGTAATGGAGAATAAACTAATTTTCAAAGGACCCAACCAGCCTCTTCATGAAAAGGTCATTGAATGAATTCTGTGTCCCAGTATTCTGAATTTTGGGAGACGAAAAAACCAAAAACTACTAATCAAGCAAATAGATATGCCAAAATAAAGAACCCTAGTTCTTTTCTATCTTCCTCAGTCAATGTTAGCACACTATATGTTTTTCTATCATAGTTACAGTTTATGAAATAAAAGAAATACATCTTGTACAAAATTTGGAAATTTTCAAAGACCAAGAAAGTTTAAATTACCCATATCCTATAATTTGTGTATTCTAGGGATGGATTTACAACATTGCACACTTTACTATTAGCAAGTCATGTATCAAGTTCTCACTGTACTGAATGAAATATTAGCCTAAGTAAGCTCTTCCCAGCCCTTTTCTCAATGTAATTCTAATAATAATTTCAAAAATCAGATATGTTTTAGTCCTGGATTCTCCCTTTCACTTAATTCACAAACGTTTTCCCAAGTTCTCAATACTACTCTAAGCTATGCAACACCCCATCACATTAATTTATACTTATGTATTAAGTCATTCTACTTAGGAACATACATAGGAGATTATCAAATTTTCATTTTCTAAGTAATTCTCCATGTAATATACTTTGGCCTCATACTTGATTATGGAAAATTTTTCTAGAACCAAGAGTGCTAGGTCAAAATTCTTGAACATTTAAAAAATTATGCATACAAAATACTCAACCCTTTCTTCACAGATGTTAAATTTTAATTCCTCCAGCTACTAAGACTGTGGAGTGTCACACTGCAGAGACTTATCCCTCAAAACAATGAGAATTCTCAAGCTGAGGCAAGAAGATTGCAACTTAGTGATTCTCATTTAAAAAAAAATTCTTACTGGAGTAAAGTGGAATCTTAGTGTCGCTTTGCTTTTGCATGTGAAGTATCTTTTCGTGTACTTATTGGCCATTTGCACTCTTCTTTTGAAAAACAACTGTTCATTTGTATAACCTGGGAGACAGATTTGTTAGAGATGGGGAAAGGAAGCAAAGGAAAGAGAAGGGGAAGGGAAAGTAAGCGAAGGAAAGGGTATTGAAATGTTCAAAAGATACGTGAGCCAATTTCCCAAAACAAATGTAATCATTATGTATCACAAGCATATACCAATTACATAAAAAATTTTAAAAATCTCTGCCATCAGAGTCAGAATGGTTTTTCAACTTACAGTTTCAGTTGTCTTGCTGTTTTGTTTTACGGTTCTGGGGATTGAAACTAGGGCCTCATGCCTGTGAGACACGCAAGCTCTTTACTACTAGGCCACCTCTCCCGCTAACTTACAGTTCCTACTGGACAAAATAAATAAAACTTAATTTTATCTACACACATTAATTTTTTTCTCAGCATTTCTTAACATTTAGGAGCAGATGATTTTCTTATTGCATTCTGAGATCTAGCGGCCTCCCTGGAGAGAAGCGGTGAGCGGGATAAGGGTGCAAGCTGAGAGCTAAGCTCACTCCCTCAGTAGGGGCACTAAGGAGGGCTGACCTGGGTTCGCCATCTGAGGGCTTTGGCCTCCTCCTCTGTAAAAAGAAGGAACATCATCCAGGTCCCTTCCAGTCCTAAAAAATGGGATGTTGCAGGTCCATAGTTTTAAAGCTTTTTTCATTATCACGGTTACTAATCAGCTTCGGGGAGGTAGTGTTGGTGGATAAACAGTCTGCAGGCTTGCTTGTTTTCCCAGGTTAAAACTGTAAGCAGGTCGCTTCTTAACTTTCTGATCTGTAAATGCAAACCTTTTCTGTATAGGTTTGTAGTAGGCACTACATGAAGTAATAAAATGAAAATGTTTATAATGTGGCACACATACATATGCATACCTAGATATACATGCTCACATGTATGTGAATCTATACATTTAAAATTTTGCATTTTTTAAAAAAACTTTCTGAGTACAAAAAGGAAACAAAAATCACCTCATTGCATGTATTGGCACACCCCACCAAACTTTGAGCGCTCAGAGTGAGATCAAAAAACAGAGTATAGGGGCCAGAGGGTTAGCTCAGTGGTTCCGGCGCCTGCCTCGCAAGCGTCAGGTCCTGAGTTCCATCCCCGGTAACCACATATAATGCTGGGCGTGGAGACACGCCCACCAGCAATCAACACCGCATACCACAATGCCAGGCGTGGTGGCGCACGCCTGTAATCCCAGCACTCGGGAGACAGAGGCAGGAGGATTGCTGAGTTCACGGCGGCTTGCCTGGGCACCTTAGTGAGCTCAGGGCCAGCCTGAATTACAAAGCGAGACCCTGTCTCAAAAGCAAAAAAAAAAAACAGAGTATAAACAGAAGCAAAAGAAACGCTACCCCTCAGTTAGCATTTCAGCTTCTAAGCCTGGAGTCCCAAATAATATATACACCTTCCTAAGATAATGAAAGGTACCCTTGATTTTTTTCCTTATGTAGACAGATAGCTTAGCTCATATACCAGGTACACCCACACACTCTCTCTCTCTCTCTCTCTCTCTCTCTCTCTCTCTCACACACACACACACACACACACACTCACACAGACACACACACACACACACGAGAAACTTCTCTTTCTATGGACATATGGAAATAAAAGCAGAAAATATGATTAGAAAAATACAAGTCATTATTTTTCCTTTAATTTTTGACATTTATGACTGTGAACTTGACAGACTCTAGACTCTTAAAACTAACCTCATACATGGTGTACTTCTACTGACTTGCATAATTCCCAGTGTACAGCAGTACTTCACACCCACAGGTGAGCACAGCACAGCCCAGAGCATGGTACATAATATGGACCAGACACTAGCTTATGAAAGAGAAGAGACGAGGTCTGTAAACATGCAATTACCTAAATGTGTACATAAACACATTTCTGCGATTAAAGAGTGGGTCTGAGGGAGGGGTTGCTGTGGTTAGTTATGGCTGGTTTTTTCCTCCCTGTGCTAGCCTGGCACTTTTACCAAGGGGAATTATGTAATACGAGGGTAGTAACTTCCCCTATACATCATGAGGACAAAAGCAAATGGCCATTAATAGAAGCATGATTTAAAAACTAGCCAGACATATCTGCTCACAAAAAAAATGACCAAGTCTTCTCAGTTTGCCAAAAGAAATGGTCTCTGAGAAAATATTTCTGGACTAAGTTCAGCTCACACTAAACAATAGATCTGAAGAAACAGATTCTGCAAGTTCCTACCTTCAATCGATGAAGCAAAAAGAGGGAAAAGATCTTTGTTCTGAGGATCCCTTTCCCTTTCCTGCTCATTCTCTCCCCACTGTGATGAGTTCCTACCCTGCAAAATACTCTTCTACGTGTTAAACAACATTCTAAAACTTTGCAGTAGTAACACATCTGACTCTGATAGTAATTCTGTGGGGTGAGTATACTACTAGGATTTCCTCCATTTTACAGAGAGGAAAACCAAGTCAAACAATTGGGGAACTCTCCCGAGCAACTGGGATTTGACTCCAAGGTTACTCAAGTTATCCTGATAGAAGGCTGGTAACTGGAAAAGAGAAGAAGAAAGGCAATGGATGGCATGGATGAACAAGAAGTGGAAGACAAAGCGGTAACCCTTGTCCTGCTGGGCTCCTTGGTGACCGCTGGGGCTCACGGATTGAGTCTGTTTTTCTTGAGCAGCAGCAGCACCTAGCAGCTCTGGGTTTCCCCAACTTGCCTCCTCAGTGACCCCATAAGGGCCTCTTCACTACAATTCTGAAAGCGAGGAGGCATAACTCACTTTGCTTAGTCAAAGAGTCACCAAATAAAAGTAATAACCCACGGGTAAGATGAAATTCCTAGACCCAAAGGGAAATTTTCAGAAGGTGGTGTTTACCACATATAAGTTGAAAATGAGGTAGCTGTTTTAGGAGGTGAAAATAAATACAAACCAGGGCGAAAACTTCTGTTTCCCTGGTAAATTCTGTGGCCTCTTTCTGGTCTTGTTCAGGGCCACCTCCGAGGAACATTTTCTTCCTTTTGACATTGGATCTCAACTTTGGCTCTGCTCTTGGATAACCACCGAGTGGAAATGAAAACAGGGACATGTCCAGCTTAAAAAACTAGGTATCGGAAAGGGAAAATGAGATTGTTCTCCAAGAGCTAAGCAACCCAATCAATATGCGGAGCAGAGATGTGCAAAGTCATCGTGTTGAACATATAATCTGACAGGATAATAACACAGCTGAAGGAGCCGTAGTTCATTTGAGGTGGCGTTAGATACCACAGGAGAAGAAAAGGGAGAGGGAGAGAGGCAAATTACGCATTCCGTACATATTTTGGAAGTTTACTAAGCACCATTCAAGGGCCTGAATGCGTTCAGCCTCTCCCCTTGAAGGCTGAGGGTTGCAGGGCAGGCTGAGAAGGTCCATCTAAGAGCACCTCAGGGAAAGAAACCCCTTAGGTCACGGTGCCCATAATCCTAGGACATGGGCAGTGCTTGCCCTTCTGTAGAGCTTAGTGTTAGATCTCCTGTTTCGCTTTTCCCTTTGAATATTTTCTTTCAATTCCACGACACTTAGCATACATTCCGGACCTCATTTACACCATCAGTTTCTCATACTAGAGAAGTGATACAGTAAAAATGAGAATCAAGATTCACTGTGTACAGGTACAAATCCTCAAAGATGAATGTGACGATAATATACACCTAAAATGTACCAGTAAACTCAATAAGGGAAGAAAAAACATTATACCTCCTGCTATTTTCTTATCTCAGACTCATAAATGAAGGGGCCCATCCTATCCAACTTGCAAAGCACTTAGAGAACCCATGAGAGCGTCTCCGTTTCCTTTATTGACACCCCACCCCCAGGGCAAGGACAGCTACTCTGACTCCAAACAGCTCAGCTCAGCAAATGGTGGGGTCAGTCACAGAGTTGGGGGCACTGTCTGTGAATGACGTGCCTCTTTGCTGTCTTCAGGTGGCACCCAACACTGTGCCACTTGAACTTCAAGTCCTCAGCAGGCTGCCTTTGGCCTTCTTTCCGCTCCAGCTTCAAGAAAGGCATCCAGTCAGAGAAGTCAGGTTGACCTCACCCTATCTTCAGTGTACACGTCCAACGTTGTCACTTGAGCCTCCAGCCCAGTTTGAGGTTTTGACTCTGGGGACTAGGGCTTTGCATTTTGCTCTGTTCTCAAAAGCTCCTGGGGTCTGTTCTTCTTACTGAGAAGCTACCTTGGTAAAGGATGAAGATTAGCAAAGCTCACCTCAGATAGATGCTTTAGGCCAATCTTTCCTTATAACATTAGACCCTTGGCAGCCACTTCTTGGCCTCTTTCTAATTCCATGTTCACCAACCAAACATCTAATTCAATTTGGAGTTCCTATGAGCTGGTTAGGCTAGGTCCAGTGGCCAGGGCTGTATCACAGCTACCATTTTTGTCCTAAGTTAATCAATTGTCCTTCTGGTTCCCAAATCTCCTCTGTGAGCATGGGCAGTTTAAACCACAGCTGAGAAACCAGCTCTGCTGGACGATAAAAGTGAGTGTCTAAACTGAGGAGATAGGTAAAAAGTCACCAAGTGAGTGGTATCCTATGCATCTTGTCCATTGGCAACCACTTCATCTTCCCTTTAACACACCAAAGCCAATGGCTGCTGATCTTTTCTGTACAAAACTTCTACAAGGACAGTCTTGTAAGGTGTTGGAGAGGCTCAAAGGCCGTGTAGGCAAAACACGTAACAGGTACCTGACACCCAGGAGACAGTAAATCTGGGAGTTATTCCTGTGGTTATTTATTTTCAGATAGTCAACTACACACATCTTGAATTACTGTTAAAGAAGTGACAAATAACTACTGTCCGCAAGTGTCAAATAAATTCTTTCCCATCGTAGGTAGGAGAGACTCTTTCCCAAGCTATCTAAAGACAGTGAGGCACCAGGTGGGCCGCACTGTTTCCATGGGCCTGTCATTTTCTACCGTCTTGGAATTCTTTTTTTTTTTTTTTGAGACAGGGTCTCCCTTTGTAGTTCAGGCTGGCCCTCAGCTCACTATGTAGCCCAGGCAAGCTTCAAACTCAGCAATCCTCCTGCCTCTGCCTCCCAAGTGCTGGGATTATAGGCGTGAGCCACCACACCCGGCACTGTGGTATGTGGTATTGATTGCTGGTAGGTGTGAGTCACCATGCCCAGCAATTTATGTGGTTACTGGGGATTGAACTCAGGACCTTGCGCTAGCAAGGCAGGTGCTGGAACTACTGAGCTAAATCTCCAGTCCATGGAATTCTTGCAATTATTCAGTCTGAATGGCTCTATCCAGCGCAATTTTCTAAGTGACCATGCATCTTCCAACGCATATCTTGGGGCCGTCTGTGATGCAGTGCCTGCATTCCTGATGTGCTTCAATGTCTAAGTCTGTGCCCCAGAAGCACAAGCCATGAGTTTCAATCCTGTATACGAAGGAGTTTGTGATCCCTTTAGGTGTGCAAGATCAGAGAACAGTCTCAGCTACCTTTTTGTTAACCCTGCAGAGACACTTATTAATGCTTGGGCATCACTGCCTTCAAGGTTTTGGATCACTGTTCACAGTAAATAGGATACAAGCCAGAGCATACCATTTACACACATGTGCGCACACACACACACACACACATCCCAATGTGACTGAGACCAAAATCTCATTAAATACTTTTTCCATGGTTTGTCCCTTTCAAAACTCATGTTAAAATTTAATCTGCATTGTGATGTATTAAGAGTGTGGAAAATGAATCTGTTTACTTAATTAAGACCAAGTCATTGGGATGGGGACCCCAAAATTGAACACTAGCGACCACATAAGAAGCGGCACAGAAACCAGAACTAACACACTCCCTCTCTTCGCCTTTCACCATGTAATGCCCTACATTTCCTCAGGACCCTGACAGTAAAAAGCCATCACTCCATATAGCCCCTTGACCTTGGGCTTCCGAATAAATCTTGACCTTGGGAGCGAAATAAGTCTCTTTTCTTTCGACTTAGTGTGTGGTATTGTGTTATTAGCAACAGAAAAGGACTAGGTCCAACACCCTTCCAATGTAGATTAATTTTATTTTTCTAGTCGACTCTTTTGTAGTTTGTATTTTTTATTACTGGCCAAGAACCACTAAGCTGACCTCAAAACCCTCAAGACGTCAAGCCCGTTGTTTTAAAGAACAGTGTCGTAAGTTCTGCACACAGGAGTCCTATGACCTTGTGCTGGAGACTTCAGCCTATTTTGTTACCATATTTTCTTCCGGCAAGTCCTGAGAGTGCCTTAAGTCTCTTGTGAGGCTTTGCTGCTATTTTTATTATTCTTTTGATGCTTTGGGTTAGCAGAGGCAGTATGGTTTAAATATTATTTTATATTAAAAGCATACAAATCTTGGCTCCATAGAAAAATATTTTTATTACTCAAAACAAAGATTTCAATCAAACTGGGCTTCTTGTGCATATGCACAAAGTTGAGAGAGGATAATGATGGTGATGAGGAGGAAGAGGAGGAGGAGTGTGCTTTGCTTTACTGGAGAATCCCTACAGAAGTACAAACACTACCTACAAACCTGGCACCCATGTGGGCTCAAGGGGGAGGAGTGACAACACTTCACAGATCCATCATGTGGCAAAATGGAGGAAGGCCTCAGGCTCTGGGGATCAAACTGAGGGTAATTACATACCAGGGGACATCATTTCCTAATTGGTGCCACTCTGAGCACATTATCTGATCTGTCTAAGCAACTGTTCCATTTTTGAGCAATGGGCATGAGACCAAGTCCATGGACTCTTTGAGAAGATTGAGTGAGACTGTATTACCTGATAGACACAGACTGATTGCAAGGATCACCTGCTACTATCAATAGTGCTTCCTTCTCTCTTAAGTTCTTTTCAATGTTTTGATGTTTTAAACTATGAGTCTTAACGGAAACATAACATACAAAAACCCGTGGGACAAAATGAAAACAGACCTAACAAGGAAGTCTATGGCTCTGAATGCACACATTAAAAGGATAGAGCCATCCCAAATAAATACTCCAAGATCCATCACGAGGTCCTAGAAAAACAAGAACAATCCAAACCTGAAACTAATAAGAGAAAAATGACT